>BGPR01003381.1:51564-91737 GCA_013235015.1 Araneus ventricosus | reverse complement strand
AAATACTAGCAACTTATACTTAAATACTAGCAACTTATACTTAAATATACGTCACTTTTATTATTCCAAATACATAGCACAACAAGCACAATTCCCTATGAAGAACTACTGATTAAAACAAAAGAATAACTTTGGAATAATATTAGCTACAGGAAGAAAAAAAATATTTCAAATGAAATGTAGAACTAGTAAAAGCAGATTTAAGTGCTAGACTGTTCAATACTAGAGAATGTCAGAAGTTAACATTTAGCGCTACAAAAAGCGATAGTTTTCCTTGAATAAGTGGGGATGTCAGATTTTTTCTGATAAAAAAGTATTTATACAAGTCTTTTTTCAGATAAAATTGACCACATGTGTTTGCAAAATTTAAGTGGCGCGATTTTGTTTTGTATAGAGTCAAAAACTGTAAAAAAGGTTTAGGCAATCAAGCCGAAATGCTCATATTTATATTTCTTGATCTGAAGCAGTTATCAGAAAATCCTTAATTCATTAGAAATGTTAATCGTGTATTATAAGGATTAAATGTTCTTCTTGTCTATTTTACATTGATATCTTTGAAATTAAATGTTTGGTTATTCAGCGTCTTTATAAGCGCCTATAGTTTTCAAGAAAAGGATGATTTTACAATATAGTCAAGATATCACATCTGTGAACTACAAATTCCTGTTTGGTATGCATTGTTGTACCGAAGTTTCAATACATAATGAACAGTTGAATGCATAATATTGATTTCAATTTTTTTTTAAGTTTGCAGTTCTACAATATTCAAAAACTAAAGAAGGAAATCTCTAAATAAAATAAAATAAAAACCCTCTGAGGAAAATTAAGAAGTTACCCAATTCCATAGATTGTTTGGATCCGAAGATCGCCTGTGTTTAGAAAGAAAGAAAAAAAAACTGAGCTTGTTTTCATCAAAACTCACTCTTGTACTCAGACTTAAAAATTGTATTTATAATATGCAATCAAAAATTATTACGCTCATAGAACTAAATTTTCCTGATTGGTAAAAAAAATAATCAAAAATACTTTTTCCTGTACGGCTTGTCGCGGTCCAGAGTTGATCTCCCAATTTTAATACATTTCACACAAAAACAAGTTAAACAAGAAATCGCGATTTTTACGTAGTCATTATGATTCTACAAAATGCTAATTCAGCGATACTAGTCTCATTACCATGCATTTTTACTAGCAATTCCACCATGTTTACAGTGGGTTGCCAATATAATGTGGACAATTTAAAATTTGCATCTTTTTTGGAATACCTCCCGAAAATCTGCATGGGTTTTCTTAGAATTTCGTACATGTAAAGGGGAGTTCGAACCCTAAGTCCGTTAACCTTAACCCTGTTACATCGATGCACCTTTTCTCAAAATCTGTTATAGAGTCATGTCTGAAATTTTTTATAGAAGTAAAGTACACCTTTCTCATTATACTGAAATGAGTCAATTTTTAATTTCTATAAATTTACAAAATATTTACTTAGACATAGTGAAATTCTACCCTATTTTGACACAAAAAAAATTGTGAAAAATAAAGTTATGATTTTTAAAAAAAATCTCATTTCAGTATACTGATAAAGATGCCCTTTACTTGTATAAAATGTTTCAAAAATGTATCTATAACAGATTTTGAGAAAATATACATCGAAATGGCCAATTTTACATTTTTTGTTTTGACACAAAAAAATTTGTAAAAAATTAATTTTTGAATTTAAAAAAAAATCAATTCCATATAATAAGAAAGTTGTACTCTACTTGTATAAAAAATTTCAAACATGAAACTACAACTCATTTTGAGAAAAGGCACATCGAAGTAACAGTGTTAGGGTTAACTGACTTAGGTTTCCAACTCCCCAAGATTAGGCTTGAACTCACATTTTACAGTGATGATTCGACCACGTGAGTATTTAGGGATCCAGCAAGAAAGTGATGAAGACAGAAAAATTTCGACTGATCCCATTTCAAAAAATATAACTAGATGACGAGATGAAATTTTCATCAATGGTTATGTTTGATGTGCATAATATTTGCATGCATTTTCTAAAACATGGCACAAATATTTTGGAAGATAGAAAGTTTCATTTAAAATATCCCAAACTTTTCCGCATGTTTTTTGGTTATAACTTGTAGAGTGTTATACCAAATTGTATGCAACTTTCAGAATATGTGACAAAGTGTTAGAGAAGCATTGTGTTGAAATTTAAAGTAAATACTTTGAATATTAAAGGAAATATGAGTATTTTTAGTAAATGATTTTTTCATTGCGCATGTGCGAAATGTAGCGTAATTTTATTTTCATGACTTAAGAGTCAGATATATAGGGCAACTTATATACAAAAATTCCAGTTCAATGCTATTAGTATTCAGAAAGATATCGGCATTGTAACTTGGTGAATTTCGGTAAACTCTAAGAAAAGCAAAATGATGATGGTTCTTGCACAAAATGATATATTTTGAACTCTAATCTTCGAGCCGTAATATTGAATTTTATGAAAGCTGAATATCCTGAATGCTGATGTATATTTATAAGTTAAATGCACAATTAAATTACAGTCGACGATTACTATTCGAAGATTCAAATTAAAAAAATATCAGTTCGAAATTCTAGAAATTCTGTGCAGACTTTCGGAAGATATTGGACAAAATATGCAAATTTTAATGTGTCCACATTATATTGGCAAACAACTGCAAATTAAATTTTTAATTATAACCATTATAGCTTACAAAGAAGCATAGTTACTTAGTATTGTCATTGACCATGTGTGGCTATTCGCATGTTCATAAACATAACACTTAAATTTTCATTTATTGAACTTGATTAACAATATGCTGGTTCTTAAAACTCATTTGCATATGTTTATGTACACAGCATACATTTACTTATTGCTATTCATTATGTAGTTTCGCGGAATAGTAAAATAATTCGAATATGTGTTTAGGCATGGTACCTCTTCCCGCTCATATATTTGCACCAATGCTTCATATCTAGTCTACAATTTTGGTGGAATGGCCGCTTGCAGATAGACAGGTAGGCGAACAAACACACTGACTTAATGTCAAAATTATTTTATTTTTTTCTCAAACAGGTTTAAACTTTAATATTACACAAAGTCGTGAATTCTTTTACTATTACAAACTTTCTTTCCATTTTGTTTCTTATAAAAAAAGTAAAAAGAACGAAACTGGATCATTATCATGTTACCTTTTATACTATTTGTAACATTTACAGTTACATTTTATACTTGAATGTAATAATTAGCATTTTCTGTATGATTTGTCGCTGATTTTTAGTGTTAGAATAGGAATCATATCAAAATTTTATGTCATTAAAATTAAGATTATTAGTAATGAATTTCATATCTGTCCAATAAATCCCAAATCACTATATCAGAGCAATATTGACATACACTCTGTCCCAAAAGTTTATAGACTCTAGTAAAATGTATGTTTTAGCAAAACGGAAAGGCATACAAGCACCAGTTACAAATATGTTTATTCAAACCATATGCGACTTGCATTCAACGAAATATTTAGTTAAAATAACCATTTTTATTTCAATTATATAACAAAACGGAAATATTAGGTGTCCCAAAAGTTTATAGAATATATGACATTTCAAGAAAAGGTGTTCAATACAATGTTCTTAATAGCTTAAAGTCTTTCCATTTCTCAGTATGGCATTGTATACTCGTTTTTCCATCGACATAATTAAGGTTTGTAATATATCTGGTTCCAAGTTGTACCATACACTTTCAATGACTGTCTTCAAGGCATTCACTGAATAAAATTGCCCTCAATTCTCATATACCTTCCAAGACATAATGCCCCACACATTTTCGATTGGTTTTAAATCAGAACTTATCGGTGGCCACTCAAGAACAGTAACATTTTTCGAGTTTAAAAAATTTTTCGTAGCATTGGAGATATGGTTGGGGGCATCATCATGTTGATATTACCAATTTCGTCCCCCTATGTTTTCTGCAAATGGCATAAGATGATTTTCTAGTGTTTCTATGTATTTAGGAGAATTCTGTCGACCATCTAAAAAGGCCAAACCCATTTGACCGTTGAAACTGAAAGCCGCCCACACCATCACAGATCCAACACCATTTTGCCTACTGAAAAAGCTCCTGGGCTCTTTTCGTAAATCATGCCAATATTTTATATTCCCGTCAGGTCCATCGAGGTTCCATTTTCTTTCATCACTGAAAAGGATAGCCATCCATTTATCACCATATGGCATATGATTACGAGCCCATTGTAATCTCTTACTAATGTGAAGCTTTGAGAGTGGTAATCGGCGAGCCATTTTTGAGTGGATCATATAATAAGATTCTATAATTCGTCTATGAACAGTGTTGTTGGAGATTTGCAACCGGGAAGCCCCAGTAATTTCGCGAACCGACATTTTCTGACTTGAAGCCATTCTTTGTATCTGTCTATCACTGCGAATATCCGTCACACGAGGTCTTCCCAAACGAGATTTTGGCTCATATGGCGTCTTACGAGTTAATACATGATAAATCATGCTTTTAGAACGATTTAAAAGTTTCAATATTTCTTTAACAGTCTTACAGAGCAATTTCAATTGCAGAATTTCACTCACTTCTTCATTAGAGAGCTGCTACGCTTTAGGCATCTTGAAACGCAGAACAAACGAACGCTTTCTTTTTCTTACAACGTATTTATTAGGCTCCAGATCGACGTCATGATTACCGATACCATATTTGCATAAATTTGCATTTGTCTATAAACTTTTGGGACAGGTTATTTCAGTTTATTCTACGATTTAAAAATTGGCATTAAATATACGGGGTAGAACTGCTGTTTTTTCAATTTACTAGACATAACATATCTATACAGAAAGTTACATCGAAATACATCATATACAACAAAAAATATAGGCAAAATACAGGGTTCAATAAAGTTTTGGGACAGAGTGTAAAGTTTCTAAGCATCACATTTATAGCTATCCAGATAAAAATATCTACTTATTTATCCTTGGTTATCATTAAAAAGTAATAAGAATTTATTAAATTTGATTGCATTCAAAGAAATAATAATAAATATTAGAAATTCTATTTTCAAAACTCACGACGGAATCACTGTGTAGAAATTTCATGAGATTTTACAAACTATACAGATATAATTTATGAACATTTAGGAATGAAATGCTTCTATTTTTGATTTTTCACCGAATCGCTTGGCTATCATTGCGAAATAAGAGTTGCATTAGTTTTGATTGCCTTCAAAGAAATAACACAAAACATTGAAAGTGCTATATTCAAAACGCCTAACGGAATAATGGTTTAGAAAATTCGTGCGATATTTATTAACTAAATAGATATAAATTTGAAAACTTTGGAAAAATAAAGGCTTTCATTTTTTATTTTCCCTGAATTTGTCAAATTAAAGATGTAAAATGTCTTTAAAGCGTAATTTCATTTTTTATGACATATTGCATTAAATAACTATTTTATTGTACTTAAAGATCTCTTGTGCCATTATTTTGATGGTACGAAGGGAAGTATTAGTCTTCTAAATAAATAATTATAAAAAAGAAGAAAAAGCAATTTTCATTTCAAAATCGAAAGAATATTTTAAAATACTTAAAAGAAATCTATTGATTTAAATTCCCAAAACATAAACAATCCAACAGTGCAAGATAAATGATAGTACAAAAAATAAGCATTTAATAAGTATACAAGTGTAAATAATGATAATTTCCTTAAAATTTATGTTCGTCGTTTAAGTGTTTAAATATGAAAGCAAGATTTTTCAAATGCCAAATACTTCATATTATTCCAATTAAATTACCTTAATTTCCTGACAACAATGTAGAATGTATAAAAGTATTGTCTTCTCCTTAAAGTAGGAGAGAAAATGTAAATTCTTATCTACAGAAAAAGCAGGCATGCACTCACAAAATCATATTAAAATTTGTTTCATTCGGCAGTTATGCTTTAAGCAGCATTTAAAGGTATTCAATTTTATTTTTATAAGGAAGAATATCTTTGAAGAATTCTATATAAATAACTATCGTATTGAACTTGTTTACATCTTAAAATATCCAATTAATAAATTTCAGTTATATTTCGGAATACGCTTCATTGCAATTTTTTAATAAAATGATGATTTTAGAACCATTATTAAACCTTAAAAATGCTTGTAAAGTTGTTCTGAAAACATATGTTATGGGCGATTTTCAGGATGATTTGAAAATATGGATAAAGTTAGAAGAGTGTCAAAACATTCTATATTATGTTAGATGCATGTAGCGTGATTTTAATTTAAAATAAGTAATATAAATTTCTGTTACAGAATAAACTTACAAAATAACTTTTATCTCTCTGTTTTGGGAAATTTAAAACTATCAAAATGAAACGGTAATTAATTGTTTAAATTATTTTTTCCTAGGAAAAATGTCTCAAAACATTTTACATAAGGAAATTTGTTTAATTTTAAATCAATAAAATGAACTCGGAAAAACTTTATTGGAAGTAACATTTATATAACTCACTCTACTATTATGTAAGTTACAGAAACTCCTTTAATATGAACACACAAATGGTCTGCTGTTTTGATTTTCTCATACTGCCATTGTTAAATGTAAATAATAAAATTCGACTCAGGAATAACCTCAAAGATTTCAATGAATATTATTTTAATTATATGAATTTTGGGATTTGGAAAAACATCCACTTCTTTCGCAAAAGCATTTAAAAGAACGAAAGTTTTATCTACTTTGCGATTCAGTTCCATGTATTATAAAAAGAGAAGGCATTTAAATGGTATAATTTCAGCGAAAAATATGAAGGACCATGTAAGATTTAAAGTTTGATGTCGCGGTTTTCGAGATACTGAAGCCATAATATTTCATTAATCTTTTCAAGCATATTTCAATAGGAAAATAATTCAGATATTCAGTACAAATCGACTATAAATACAATTCTCATTGAAATTGTTTCAATGAAAACACTGGAAGTGCAAGAATTGAGTCGTTCAGAAGCCAATGCGGCTAAGTCCATTTTTTGATATTTTCTGATTTATGTATACATTTTAATGGAATTAATAATATACTTTTTGGTTATTAAAGGGATTTACTCTTTTCTTAATTAGAAGACATGATATACTTTTGCTTATCGAATTAATAAACCAACAATTTAAAAAATAATGTATTTAAAAACACTAATTTTCTCAATTTTTTTCTGTACTTAACCACATTGGGTTCTGAACGACTCAATTATTACTCTCTTCATACTTTGATAAGCAGACAATTCAGTAAATAAATAAATACAATTATCAGAACTGCTAAGTTTGAATGAATCACGATTGCTTTTATCAAGTTCTAAAAATACAATAAATTCAGTAAAATTTTAATTTAAAAATAGCCATAAAGATCCCTTTCTTTTCTGTGTGGTTAGAGCTCTAGATGTTCATCGTTTCCACGATGCTGGAGAAGTAACATACAAACGTTAAAGAAATGCATTATCCTCTTTTTTCGTATTGGCTAGGATACAATCTGAGCGAAGAAATATATAGGGCAGAAATCTTCAGAAAGTTCTTTATCTCCGAACCTGTTACAAGGATTTTTTTTGTGGCTTGCCAATCACGCATTTTTTCAGCGTCCAGGGGGATTTTCGATGGTCTAACAGCGAGGGAAAAAAGTAACGTGAGTGCTATTGTCCGAAGCATTTTTGTGCTTAAGGATCCTGGAAATTTCTATGATCCGCACTATCCATAAGCTTACACTGTCGAACGATTTGTCTGATCTCCTCAAGGATTTGTTTCGGTTGCGGAGGAATTACTTACTTTTGCTTGAAGTTTGGATAAGCCAGTTATTCGTTTTGTGTAGACTTTGAATAAATAACTGTTTACTGCTTATTTCGAAAAAAATGCCAAATGTATTCTTACTCTTTCTGTTGTAGATATTTATTACTTGCTTTTAAATCCATTTTAATATACCTTATTCAAATGAATTATTAAGACTAATTTTGCAAAGTCAATGACACTATCAAGGAATTTTAAAATTAATACAGTTATTGTTCATTTCTCGTTTAAATATATTTTAACTACTTTAAATCTCATATCAACACTTTAAACTAGTTAACTGCAAACTGCTAAGGAGTATATTGCTTAGCACGATCAAATATACAATGTATTTAATTTTTTTTCGAAAATATGAAATAATATTAAAATATTTTATAACTAAGAAGCAATTATATGTATGTATGTAACACAAACTGTTGTCAAGAAGGTTTATCAAAACTCGCAAGATGAAGCAATTCTGTGTTTCATCAATCCAGTCTCTACTAATTTTCACTGAAGTCAGCAATTTAGTTGGTTTAATTTGTTGATTTTGATAACTAAATTTTCCGATACTATTTTATCATAATATATATATGGAAGAAATTCTTAAAATAAACGGATAAATTGTGATCCGAGAGTCTACTTCTGGGTCAAAAAGGTGGAATAATATAATTTCAGATTATCGAATTAATTGCTTGATTCCTAAGGGTTTCGAATTTGGCAAATCATAATTTCAATGTATATTAACGCCTTAACCCTTAAACCGGTTAACCTGTTTGCACGTGCGGCGTCCGGGCATCGATATTTTCTCCTTGCCCTTTCCGGTTTGACCTGAATTTTTAATTCGAGTAACAATACTATTTATTTATTTCTTACCCACGACGACCCACTCACCTGTAGGGTATGGAGCTTTTTAACGGTCGTCGGGGAAGAGTGCAAAAAAGTGATACATTCAATAAATACAATCAGTATAAATGTTACTGTGAAAGACCGAAACTGGAGAATGTCGACTTTCACCGGTGAAAGTCGACATTCTCCAAATGTGAATGTTGACATTCACCGGTGAAAGTCGACATTCTCCAAATGTGAATGTTGACATTCACCGGTGAAAGTCGACATTCTCCAAATGTGTATGTTGACATTCACCGGTGACATTACTATGTGAATGTTGACATTCACCGGTGAAAGTCGACATTCTCCAAATTTCGGTCTTTCACGGTAACATAAACATAAATATAATAAAACACATAATACAATAAAATAACAAAGAGCAATAAATAATAAAATATAATAAATACAACAAAATAACAAATACAGAATAAAAATACAGTCTTCAAAAATAATAATATATGTATATAAAACCTTTGGGAGAACCACCACTACAACTACAAAAAACCCTAACTAAACTATTATACAAATGTTAATTTAAGAAGAAGGTCAATTAACAACACTATAAAATTTTTTCAATAGATGACGTAGCTTGTCCATATTACTGAATTGCTTTCCATCCACGTCTATCTTTGAAGGGTTTTTTTAACTGCCGAATAACGGAAACGTGAATTTATGCAGCAAAAAGTATGCCTTTTTCATGAACGCATCTGATAAAAAATTGACCAGTTAAGGGGTTAACTACCGTCAAAATTTTACACTATTCGCTCTCCAGTTCCACCCGATTTTACACTATACATTTGTTATTGTCACACTTTCAATATTATTTTTCTTACCTATTATAATGCATGGATATTTTTCCGGCAAACCCCATGTTCAAGATCAATATGCCACATGCCAAAATAGTGGGCGTAGTTACAGATGGCAATAAATTACAAAGGAAAAGAGTTTGCGAATACACATGTATAACACGTATGTAACACTTATACTGGGGAAAGCATTTACATATTTCAGGGGCATCTTGGTAACTAGATGCAATTTTCGTTTAACACGTTTAAATTGTTCGGTTTTCAATATGACAACTTCCTCAGCACATTCCATGAGAAAAAATGCTCTAAGGTAAGCATATCATTGAAAAAATTAAATTGTTTTTATTCTACTCCGAATAAATACTTCAAGCAAATTCCATAAATAAATATTGCTATTATGACTATGAGCATTTTTACAGATTTTAAAATTTTGCCTTCGCCAGTAAAAAGAACCAACACGCATACATAATATTGCAGTTCATTTAGAACATAATGAAGCTCAAAAGGAGTTATTTGGAACAAAGTAAACCAAACTTACAACCCTTACAAAGCAAAACCAAAGCTCAGATAATAATAACAGTGCGAATGGAAAAATCAGTGGTGTATGAAGAATACCCATTTTGTTTCGTTATGTTAAGAGAAAATAGTGTTGTCAACGTGCGTGTGTAAGAATCGGCTATAACATCGTAATTTGAGATTACATCAGAATTCAAATAAATATATACGTTAAAAAATTCTTAACATGTATGCATTAATACAAGCATAAGAATAGAATATTTGATGTCTTTATCAGAACAATATTCCCTTATTTTTGATTTCAATAGAGTAAAGTCGAACGATCAAAACTTTATAAAAAATGGAATTGTTGAAAAAGGAATCACTTCTCTAGATTTTTAAAAATTCGATAAATAGTTAGAAAAATTCATAAACATGGTATGCAAAATTTTAAAACCTTACACAGAAAAGAGAAAATCAAAAAGTATAGTTTCTATTCTTTCTCGTAAAATTAGAGGTCGAGAGGGTTTCGATTCCACGAAACAAGAACAGAAATATAAAAATTCTGAAGAATACATTATCTTTTTTGCTATAATAGCGAGGCTAAGGTCTGAAAGGAGAAATATAGAGGGCAAAAAGTTCTTTATCTTCGAACCTGTTATAGAACTTCTTTTTCGGCTTGACAATCATGCATTTTTTCGCTTTCCAGAAGATTTTCGGTGGCATAACATTCGGGAAAAAGTGACGTGAATGCTATTGTCCAAAACATTTTTATGCTTGGAGATCCTGGAAATATCTCTGATCCGTACCATTCATAAGCTTACACTGTCGAATGATTTGTGTGCTCTCCTCAAGGATTTGTTTCGGGTATGCTGGAATTACTTATATTTTGCTATGTCTTAATTGGTTCTCAGTAAAGTATTAGGAATAATATTTGCATGGGAAATACTGTTGGTTCCTATTTCTAATTTGATATCCATTGACGTTTCTAAAACTTATTTTATATCTCATTTTTACATTGAAATATTAATGGTTTTGGATTATTTTAAAATTTAATTGTATAAGAAAGATGATCGTAATTAATTCTATTCAATAATTTTAATTATGCCTGGAGATGTCATTCATTGGTTCTGACCAAAGTTTTTGTTTTATTACCTGATTATCTTGATACACTTTATGAAAAAAACGCTAATGTGGAAAGTTATTTAGTAGTAGAATTATAATCAATATAAGACTAGAATGAAGACATTTTCCAAGTTATTTAAAGAATTTTTGGAAAACCATTATCTTGCAAAATATTCCGTACAATTCTCATTGAAGCAATTAATTTAATGTTCTTAATGTTTAATGTTTTCAATAAAAATTTAAAATTGTTATTTGTTCTATAAGTTTCCTTGTTGTATTTTAATCATGTATCAAAATAAATCTTAACTGAATTAAAAAATTAATATTTAAATAATAAATACTTTAAATTTTAATATTTTATATACTTATAAATTATTTATTTTTTATTTTGCTATTTAAATAATTATTAAATTAATTAAATAACAAATTAATTCATTATTAAATAAATTAATAATTTTGTTACGTTAATAATTATTAATTTAATCAATATATTTCTAATTTATTTATTTATTTATTTTGTTATTTATTTTTTAAAATTTTAATAATTTATAAATTTATTATATTTTAAGAAAATATTTTTAATTGTATTTAAATAATAAATATTTTGAAGTAAATCGGCTGCATTTAATACAGCAAAACTCTATCAAACTGAACGGGATGAATACGTTTTGAAATAAATTATCTGTAACATATTCAAATTAACATTTCTAAAACATAATTTAAGAAAATTTCAGAACTTTATAAGAATTACAAGTCTATAAGAATGTTTAGAAAGCAAAATGTTATTACAAAGTAAAACGAAGTTTTAAATGCAAAGACAAAAGCGCTTTCAACACCAGGAGTATCAGTTATATTTAAATTCTCTCTAAACTATTATTTTGATGATTTTTATTAATTTTGGAGACTATTGCCTCTGTTATACAAGCGAAACTAAGAAAATATGATTGTATTTAAAAAGAAAAAGCAATTCTAGAAAATGTTTCAGTGAACTGTTTTTCCATCATAACATATCGTCGTTGTTCTGGCGGAAGTCACAAAGTCCAAAACTATAATTTCGATAGTCGAATTTCTGTGGTCAGTTAAAACTTGATTTTTGAGTCGTTACGATAACTAGTAATCTACAGATTTCTAGCTCCTACGATTGATTTAATGATTTTTAGATAACTGGTTTGCATTACGAAATAATTAATTGCAAATTCTAATTGAGTGCAGTAGTCCGTCAACATGTTTATGTGGACTTAGTGACTTCTGCCTGAATGACTATGATATAATCTTCCTCACTGAAAATTCTTTGTAATATTGTCTTCTAATCACCTTGTAGATAATAGAAACATTCTTTTGATTTAAAATTTTAATTAAATCACAGTTAGTGAATACATAAAACAAACAGTTTATTGCCTTTTATTGAATACAATATGTCTATTTTGTTTTATTCTAAAAGTAATTATCATTATAAGAAATTTGAATGTTTATTTCTACCATAATTTTAGCTTCAAATTAAATAATTCAATGAAAAATTGTAAAAGAATTTAGATAAAATTATTGAAGTAGTAGGGGCGCTAAAATGTTCAATTTCTCATTTATTAATAGTCATGAGCTGAGAACAAAACATGAACAAACCATTTTTACTAAAAGCAATATTTAGAGTTAGTGTTTATGTTGAGTAAAACTGAGATCCATTATTGAATATCGAATCTTAGGAATTGATTATTCCACTGAGAAGAAATAAATATTCTTCATATGAAATCTCTTTGTTTTCAATAAAAGTAGAAAAATGTTTGAAAAATTAACATTTAAGGAGCTGAATTTCGCATAATTTCACTTCTGTTTCTTTATACACTGGCATTCAAAATTAATTTTCATTGATCGTTTCCAGAATTTCTGTAAATATTTCATTGAATTAATTTTGTACCTGGGTTGGCAACATACAAAAAAAGAGCTATGGTACACAAAGATGATCACGCGTAAATCCCATCAGCTCTCAAAAGTTTAACACAGAGGTTCTTGCCATAATCTGTTAATATTGAGTACATTTTTCTTTTACAGTTATTCGGCTTTCGCAATGTGAATCCATACTGAAAATGGTGGAATTTACGAGTCCTTTTGGTTCGCAATTTTCCAATAATGATATTTTCTGCTAGTGGATATGCATGGAAGGGAAAGAGCAAGCTGATATTGCCTTTTTAAGAGCATCAATATTCCATATATTCTATAGCACTTCGGTCTGGAGACCTGTCTGTCCAATTCATGTGGCTAATATCCTCACTTTCCAAAACTCTATCACACTAAATGGACAAGAGTGGTTTGTTCAGAGAAATGAAACCAAAGCCACAACTGCAAGCTTGAAAATGCAAAATTAAGGCTCCAAAATCCCTTCTTTATTCCACCTACAGAGACTTGGAGGTCTGAGCAGCTGTCTCACATGATGCCTGCCAAAATAATCACCCGCAGACTTCTGCACCTCTCACCTACTTGGAGCTGTTCTCTAGAGCTAAAAGCGGGAATAAAACTATCTGGCTCATTCCATCGGAGCATCACTGGTATCAGTGTTCTCGACCAGGTGGCTGTCTATCAATTGACTGCAGCAGACGCGACCAAACAACTCTTACTCGCTTCCTTAGTGGGCATATCAGAAGTTTGACTTTCTCTGATAATTCTAACCGTTTTGAGGTCTGCCCAAAATGTACTGCAGAACAGGCAACACATGATCATATTCTTGCATGCCTGGGGCTTTCCCAACAGGATCTTATTTCTAATCCTCTATTGACTTTGGATTTCTTCAGGGCACACAGGCTCATGGACCTGATATAGCTCTGCTGATCTTTGGGGATCATCAACAACAACAACAATCACCCGCCGATGCGATAGCGGCCTCTTTCTCTGATGTCGAAGAGGAGATAGTGAATCTTTGGTACTATCGAATGGAATGAGTATCATCAATTAATAGGTAGTAGTAGAATTGTGGTGTTTATTCTGAATCCTAATTCATTAACGGAAAGAATGGTTCCTGACTGATTCCTGAGCCGAAGTCAATGTTCTCAAAAATGGATGCCCCTGTGAACAGAAGAACTGCAGGGTGCAAAGAGGCATATTTTATATAACCTGCAGGAAGCAGTAACCTTTCCTAATCGGATTCCTATGGCTCTGTGAGGGTTAAAAGAAACCTGAGAGGCTGTTGATCTCTTGATACGTCTTGGTATAACGGACAATTATGGATCATTTAGAGAGGTCGTGTCTCTTGGCCGATCTTGTCCTGAATTTCATATGTTCTTAATTTAGACACAACGCTGCGTTACACATTGAAATCTCTAGCAAACAAAGCTTTTTCATGTTGTTGTCATCATTTTCACTCTTCATTATTCCTTTCATTCACGCCGTGATAATTAAGACATTGAATATATTCCTTTATTTTGTTGTCAATTCTATGTGTAAACAACAGCTTTGAAATTTCTTCGTTTGCCATTCTTCTCTACGATGTAACTTGTTTTCTTGCAGCTCAATAAAGTCCACCTACTTCTATACCAAACCAGATAGGAGCCACATGAGCTCTAGACGTGCGGTGTGGTGTGGTGTGGTGTGGTGTTACGGTGTTAAAGTCCGTAGCGATGTGCACTTTAAACTATCATGTCTCTAGTATCGTAATGACTTTTCAATGAGTGAGTCATGGCGTTGAGCATTTTTAGAATGTTTTATTAAATTTATTTGCAATGATTATATTCCATTATACAAATTTTATATAAAATTTGCATAGAAAAATATAAATAAATATTTTTAAAACCTTGATGTTTTCGATATCTTTTAATATTTCTGAGGATACATTTCTTTAACTTTTAAACTCAGTAATGAATGGTGTGTACTTGTATTTGACAATTACGCTGTTCTGTGATACGTGAATATTTTTTGTGTTTTTTCGTGAATCATTTTTCTCATTTTGAGTATTTTCTTTCATTTTGGTGTATCTTAGTTGAGTAATTTCATTTAATTGAGCTTAATTTGTGTCATGCGAGAATGTAATTGGAATTTTTCGATAGTCCGCATTCTCAAATAAATAAAGAGATATTATACATTTTTAATTTTTGCCTTTTAATTTCAAAAATTATTGCAAAAATAATGATGATAACATCTTCGAAAAATCTTTCTGTTGGACGAATAAAGAGCGGAATTTGCCACGTGTGTTTATTTAGTCACCCATAAGCACATGTACTTTTAGAAAGTAGATTTTAAATTATCATTATTTTGAGGCGCTAGTTTCACTTTCATTTGGTACTTTTAGAGAAATTCAGCAAAATATGCAATAGGTTTCAATTGAAATATTTCATTGTCACATAGTTTTAATTAGGAATCTCGACATTTATTAAATTGGAAAATAATTAAAAATACATATTTGTCCTAAAACAGAAAGATAATAATGCTAGATTTTTAATTATGTTATATTCTATTGAAACAATTTATCTGCAAAGGTTTATATGACGATCCACGTGCAAAAAAATGAAAGCCTATCCTTAATAATATTACCCCATTTATTTTATTTTAAACTTTATTTTAAATTGAAATAAAATTAATAGGCATACATGTTTTAAGTAAATGATATTTGTAAATATATCATCAGCAACAATGTTTTGAATGTAAAGAATAATTATAAATCAATTTTAAGAAATAAATTATCCTTAAATTGACGTTTCCGTTTAAATATTTTCTTTTCTGATGGGGAACTTATTGAAATTCTGAAAAACATTCGATAAAAATTACTGATATGATTAATAGATATTTGTAAATAAATACTGTATCAACATGTTACTTTCGGTTAAATTATTTCCCATGCAAAGATATTTGATTATGAATTCGCATCGACTTTCTACGTTAAGGGACGTTTTCTACAGTAAGAAAAAGGGGAAGCTTTCTACTGTAAAACAGAAGAAAAAAAAATCAATTTTTCAACAAGTCAAATATTTCCGAAAAGTATATTATTTATTGGATTGAAATGCTGAAAGCTCATAAATTAACATTCAAGAAAACGTAAATTTAATTAGCCAGTATGATAAAAATTTATAATTTTGCAAATGAATGAACGTTTTTTTTTTTGGGCTCGAACAATAATTTTTTTTCCTCCCAAATTTAAAAGCAGATTTAAATTAATGAAAAGATTAATTAAAAATTAAATTAAGGGTTAATTAAAAATTATTTTCGTTGCATCGACATAATATTTTATCCAATAATATTTACAAGTATTATGCATTTGTTAAACTTATGTTTATTTATTTCTGGTAGTAACATAATTTTTAAAATTCTACTTATAATGAAAAGTATGTATCTTTCAGATTTTAAATTTCTATGATATTTATTATTTTTTCGAAATTTTACGTGCATGGAAAGGAAAATAATTTCACTGCAATTATTGAAACTTTGCTAGCATTTGCTACTGATTTTGGTGAGATTTCGTACAAAATTGTTTCTTTCTGAGAAAACCGATTCGTGATTACGTATTTGCAAATTATTCCATATCAATATATTTTCGATTTGTAATTGAGTTACAAATATACTAAGACACAGATATTTTTATGCTATTGCCTAATGAAAACATCGCTTTCTTTCTATATGTACTATATTTTAATTTAGATATTGTTTTTACTTTAAAACATCGCTTTAATTTACAAATTAAATTTCGATAATTTTCATTGTCGAAAGCAAGCTAATTACCTTTAAATGGAGACACGATTGACAAGTTTAAATTATACAAGCTTATTCACATCTACAGGATATTTTATGCAATTGGAAAGGTAAAAAATTGAACCCAAAAATCATTCATTGAATTACAATAAAAATAATATGCAATACATAACAAAAGATTAAAAAAGGTAATGAAAGGCAAAATATTAACAAACCTAAAGTCACACATGGTTATAGAAATATCTAAATGCTCCTATTATGTAGTTTCAGATACAAATTAAGGACTCTGAATTTTTTAAGTGATATGAAGCTGCATTTATTCAGATATTATTTAACTTCATTTCCTACCCTCAATTTAGCTATTTAGTATTTGAAAAATATTAAATAACTAAATAAATTTTAATCTTAAGGGGTTGGAACCCTAAGTCCGTTAACCCTAACCCTGTTACTTCGAAGTACCTTTTCTCAGAATCTTTTATAGATTCATGTTTGAAATTTTTATACAAGTAAAGTACATCTTTCTCATTATACTGAAATGATTTTTGAAAATAAATGTTCAAAAATTTATTTTTTACAAATTTTTTAGTGTCGAAACAAAAAAATGTAAAATTCGCCAATTCGATGTACCTTTTCTCAAAATCTGTTATAGATACATGTTTGAAACTTTTTAGACAAGTAAAGTACACCTTTCTCACTATACTGAAATGAACTTTATAAAAAACGAAAACTTTATTTTTTACAATTTTTTTGTGTCAAAATAGGGTAAAATTTCACCATGTCTAATTAAATATTAAATATTTTGTTAATTTATAAAAAATTAAAAATTAGCCAAAAGCTCATTTCAGTAAAATTAAAAAGGTGTACTTTGCTTCCATAAAAAATTTCAACATGCATCTATGACAGATTTTGAGGAAAGGTACATCGAATTGGCCAATTTAGCATTTTTAATTTTGAAACAAAAAAAATTGTAAAAAATAAATTTTTGAGTTTTTTTAAATAATTTTAGTCTATTGAAAAAGATGTACTTTAATTGTATAAAAAATTTCAAACATGAATTTATAACAGATTTTGAGAATGAGTACATTGAAGTAACGGGGTTAGTGTTAACGAACTTAGAGTTCCAACTCACCTTAATTGAATAATTGGATCTCAACAACGAAATTTTATTATGACATATACGTGAACTGATTTTGTACATCCTTTTAACTTCTTGCTTCAGCCTTTGAAACAGCGCATTTTGTCATCATAGCAAAATTTGAAAAGGACTAATTTTCTTGTCTTCGATATCACTCTTATGTGATATGAGAACCACATGAATGGTAGTAATGCCGCGCATTTTTAGCATTTATCGTTTATCTTATTTTATTTTTCTATCATGAAAATTTTCAGTTCCTGGTTGAGGAAATTATACATTTCAACGCAATCATTTCACATCTACAAAGTTTTTTAGAATTCATCGAAAGTAAAAAAAAGAAGAAAGTAAAGTGCACCGTACTAATTTTAGTATAAGTAACTCATACATAAGAATTATATTTTCCTCAATTGTATTCATTTGCCTTAATCAACAAAAGAATCTTTAAGGATCGATACTTAAAATAGCTTTTAGTAAAATACGTTCCAATTCACTTCCATTGTTTTCATCACGACTTTCCCATAAACATCAAAAGAAGAAGCTTCAGTGAGCAGATTTAGACAATACTTGTCACCGTTTTGTTTAAAACACTAACAAATACTTGCCACTAAATTCTGATTTGTTCACCCAACATAATTAGGCATCTATTCTCAAGTTCTTGCGTAAATCTATCTTAATTCACAATTGAAATTAACAGCAGAAATTAACAACGCTTTTGAAGTTGTTATTCCATCATAATACACATACATAAAATATATACATGTGAAAGGAAAGTTACTATGATATGTTAATTTTGGAATATGTATAAGAATAATAATCCCTTTCCTTGTTTTCCGATGTGTATGCATGAATAGGAAGCATTTTCCGGTATCTCAGTTTAAATCTCATTATGAAGACCTCTTGGATATCTCTAAACATAAAGATCCCACCAGACGTGTCTGCTAAACCAGGATTTCTAATTATATTTAGTATTTCCTACTCAATTGCTTTCATCAAAACTGTTCCTAAATATAAACAAACCACAGATAGGACTGAGAACAATACTCAGTTACAAACTCTTATCAGTAGACTTCGACTCTTTCCCTCAAAGTAAACAGTCATCCATTCTCACGTGTGCGAGTAGATATATCTATCTGGATCCAGAGAATCACCAACTCTCTGGAAATGCTCTTCAAGTGCTCAATCAAGTCGTCAGTCCGATTTCCCACCGGGAATAGGTTTCCCATTGGCAAGAATAAATCTCTGGAATTCGGGATTGCCGGAGTATCTCGTCCTCGCCGATCCTCAGCGTGTGTCCATTTATCATCCAGGGTGTCAGCCTCCCTCCCCGCTAAATCTGACGACAGGAAACCTAAAGGTTAAGTTAAAAGAAACGGATCGCTGACGTTCAGGGAGAAATCTAGCGGTGAAAGTTGATAATGAAATTTCGTCTCCCATTTCTTCTGTTCCGCAGAATGAGTTATTACTCCGCTCATGATAAGACCTATACGTCTGTGGAGGTCTAATGCGTGAACCTCGGATGATGAAAGAAATAATTTATCTGTAGTTCACTTAATTATTTAAGCTTTTTTTTTTTGATGAAAAGAAAAACATCAAATCTAATCTAATGATTGTAGAGACATTATCAAACCAGACGGAGAGAAAAAAGATGTTGACAATTTTTACAACGTCATATCTGATATTTATCTAGAAAGTACTTCATATTGAAGCTACTGAAGCAGCTTATAATTTTAATATTTGTCAACAAAATTTATGAGATAAAGTGCGCTTAAAAGTAAGTATGCACAGCTTGAGCCAATTTTAGTCTACTGATTAATTAACTATCCATCAAGGTCTGAGTTTTGAGACCCTTAACCGGTCAAAAATATTTTTACTTTTATTATTCCTGAAAATCACATTCTAAAGCTTTAAAAATGCTTTTCTGAAGAAAATACTGGACAAAAATAGTAAAAATAAATCACATATAAATTAGGGATACAATTCAGCATTAAAAGTTACCTGTTAATATAGATCTCAGAATTTAGGCTGAAACCCAGTCTATAATTATCGTTTTTAAACTAAGAATATGGTTATTATTTTCGTTTTAATTGAGCTTTTATTGGTTTAATCCTGAAACAATAATTCTTCACAAAGAAAGTAAATTATTTAGGAACAATGTATTCCGTGCGATAGATTTGCTCTCTAATTATATGTATTCGTCTTTTTCACTTAATTGCAACATAATTTTATCAACTAATATAGAAGAAGATATCCTTTCACTTGATATCAATTAAAATGTGCAAGATTCCTTTCGTTCCACATATACTGTTCCGAGTTGAATTTCCTGTTATTCTTTTTGATTTTGACATTTAGAATAGGAATTTAAGGTATTCCTCCCTCTTAACAGAATTTACTACTTATATATTCCAACGAATGACGATCAGTTTTATTTCCTATAGCAATACACATCGTTATGTGTATTGCTATAGGAATACACATCGTTATGTTCTTAAAAATATCATGATTATCTCAATGACACATTTATTTCAATAATTGAGTAGATATTGTCAATGTATGACGGAGAAAAAAATCTATAAATATTTTAATTCAATAAATAAACCCAGATATCTCTTTCCATTTTATCCTCACAATTATTTTGTTCCTTCAAAGATTTATCTAATAATTTAAATTATTTTTGTTCTGCAAATCGAATGTCTCTATACAAGTAATCTGGGTCAAACAGCACTGAGACTTGATTTGCTTTGTCGAAAAATGAAGAGGCAGGCCTCTTGTTCGGAAGATTAACATGCAATCTTAATCAATGTTAATCTAATGGTATCTTATTTTGCATTAGGTAATTGTAAGATGGCTTATAAAGTCATTTAAATTAATGCAAGGATCGTCTTATAATATGAATGGATTTAGCAGAAAATGATACACCTATTCTTTGCATGCTGCTAGCGTGGATAATACAGTACTCATGTGCTTGAAAGATATAAAGTGAATCTGAAAGTTGTTTGCTTAAATATAGTTGTTAACGCATCTAGAAAATACATCAATGTTCCATTTCTGTACAGAACCATTAATACTTAGGTAATTTCAGGAACAATAATCCATTACCACAATTTCACCTTAGTGATGCAGTAAATATAACTTGATAATACTGTTTCACTTCTAAAGTACATTAGCAAAAGCTCTTAGGGTATATTCGCACATTTTAAGCAGTTTTAGCATACATTTATAATGATTGAAATAACGGAAACTTACTGAAATTCTTCAAATTTCATCAAGACAAATGATATAAGTGCTTTATCTTTATTATCAATGCATGTTAATTCTCAAATGTCAGACTTGTCTTTATTTAATATTATTTATATACCTTTATTTTGAACATGTAAAGGACTAGGGCTTTAATTTGTTTTGTACGTTTTGTTTGTTTAAATATATAATCAAGTCATACAACTTTTAACTGCAATTTTCATCGTATTATCTCAACGACATCAAAATTTGTGTATTATTTTCTTACAAATCATAAAAAAACATTTCATTATTTAAACTAATGCACATGATCATTTTACACTACACTATAAGCATTAGTAACAATTTAAAAAATGATTATTTAAATAAAATGTCTGATAGAAAAGATCAATTATATAATAAAATGTGAATAAATAAGTTCAGACCTTAAATATAGATGTAAAGATTTGTAATATTATAAGCATTTGACACCTATTGTATATAATTATAGAATTCATTGATCGGAAAGCAAAACTGAATACAAATAATTGAAAATATGTAGATATCATTAAATTTTATGGGGAGAGTTGAGTTAGAGATGCTGAAATTTTACAACCAATGTTTTAATAATTAATTCTAAATCTATCAAAAGCATGATATGAACAGAATTGATACATATACCATCAACTTATATATTGAAGTTTTAGACGTTACACAACGTTCATAATTTAAATTAAATAAAAACTATCGTTAAGTTTAAGAATATCTCTCAGTTTACAATATAATATTTTTTTATCAAAATCTATATGACAAAAATCATTTATTTTGTATCCTTCAAGGTTGAATTAAAAATCATATAACGGGAGGAAAAATGTATATCTCAGAATGGTCCCTGTCTTTATCTGAACTTCATTCTTCGGCTCGCCTTTAAAAGATTTCAACTACTAGGAATATTCAGTCATTGAAGTGCAGGGATATACAAAACAAACCCTCTTTTGTTTAAAGATGAAGCTCGATTTTCATATCTCGTATCCTGTTCCATATTTTTCTTTTTCTATTTATTTCCAGGGCAATTCGGGAGTGAATTGTCTCAATTGATATAAACAACAATTTAATCTACGCTCCCCAGTTCCATCAGCAACCTTCATTTTCCCGGTCTTTTTCTAAATAAATGCTTTATCGAAAGACTCTTTTTCAGCGAGAATAACGTACTTTAAACTTACAATAGAAAATTTAAGAGTTGAAATAAAAGTAAAGAAGAAATGCTGAAAAATAGCACAGAATTAGCATAGCAGTCAAAGATTGAAAATAAATTTTTGTTCCTTGTACTTTTTTTATTTTATTGGAATCGAATTTACGTGAATAGAAAAATATTGTGAAGGTTGAATTGGTTGAACTCGACACCACGAAAAAAAAAGAAATCCATCAGTTTTTTTTCTGCAAAAGAATTTTCTTATATTATAAGTGAAATATTTTACGCCACAATAATTTCTTGCGAATGCCTTTGTGATGTTTCATTTTCAAAGAATTAATGTCTTCTGTCCTTCAGAATTATCAAAATTATTCTTTCTCTTTTTTAACAAATGTAAACAAATGAATGCTTCAATATTATGAAATGATTTCCTGCAGGATAATTTAGAAAAGTTTTGTACAAAACAGCGATCCTGTTACCAATATATTAAAGAACGTTTCTGCGTGTTTTCTGTCCTTCAGAATTACCAAAATTGTTCTTTCTCTTTATTTAACAAATGTACACAAATGATTACTTGCATATTATGAAATGTTTTCTTGCATCATAATATAGAAAAGTTTTCTACAAAACAGCGATCCTGTTACCAATACATTAAAGAACGTTTCGTAAGCATGCTGCAACAACCACAATATGACAGCACTCTCAGAAAGCAGTAGAAGTTCTACAATTTCTATAATATTTCTACAACTATTGCTCAAATTATAAAATTGTATTGAGATAGAGATATGGATAACCCGAAGCGGTTGCGAAAATCAACAAAACTTCATATTTGCAAACTTTTTTACTGAGAAATAAGCAAATATGAAGCTTTTCATTCTAATAGGCTAAATAGACAGTAGAAAATTATGTTGAAAGGAATTCCAAACGTCTCAGAAAAATCTATTTTGCTTCTCTGACTGCAGACAAGTTAAAAGGCTTATGTTCCATTAGGAAAAAATATATTTCTTCCTTTATAAAGTGTTTCGGAATGCAGAGTATGCGGACTAAAGTTATTGTGAAGTAATTGTTTATAATCAGAGAGATATGCCTGATCATGTAAGAAAATGCTGCGACGTTGGTATGGGATATCTTTCTGGAGAAATCGTATACGTTCTCTTGCGGAAGCTTACCGAGTTTTTGAATAAGTTTTTTCTGGGTTATTGAATAGGAAGTGGAGGGTCCACTTCCTATTCCCGGACATAGCGTCGTTTCTTGCTTAAAAGAAAAGTGGGCAAGCAATATGTTCACAAATTGGATGAACTGGAACAAGCCTGTCTCTGTTGTGAATAATTTTAAACCATTTCGAATACAACCTGGCAAAAAAATCGATTAGTATCTTAGCCACTATTGGGGCTCACATTGAATTTTTATAACATGAAAAGAGACTTGAGTAGTGGTACGACTTAATGTAACTGAAAACTAAAAATAATCATGTGTGGTATAATCAGTATGATCTATTACATTTGGATACTTCTAGACTGGGAACCCTGTATAATTAGTATTAAATATTTAGAAGTTGGCCTCAGTATCTTAATTTTTAATTGTTAATTCGAAGTAATTTCATCAGTGCGTTTTAAATCACAGATTAAAACTCCTCATTACAAGTAATCCGTATTAACTTTTAATTTTTTGCATTTCTGATATTGTTAAATAAATTTCTGTGTTCCAAACCAAGATATTCTTAACATCTCCGATTGTGAATGGATTAATAAATAATATTAACAATTTTAAGGACTATTTAACACACATTTGTGCCGGTAAATGTAATAACGACACAATTTCATATAATGCGGCATTAAAAGTTGAGTAGCTTCCGAAATTATGTTAAGATAAATTTATTGTTAATCTATATATCCTCTATGTTATCAAATTCAATACATTATTATATTAGAAGTAATTATTCTTGCATAATAACAATAAGTAACTGATTTGATGATGGATTCTTGATTCCGAAATTTTGGATTAGTAGCATGAAGGGGCGTTCTAAAATAATATATATATTTTTTCCAGTGGCTGAATTGGTTTAAAAAATTCAAATGGGATGGCTCGTTAAAGAAAGTAGTTATCTTGGTATTGGCATTAAAAAACGCAATATTTTTTTTCTATACAGAAGAAAGTCAGGTTTTATAATCCTAAGAAGAAACAAAATGTTCCTGAATGTCTAAAATTTTAGATAAAGATTAAATATTGCATTATTTTCAGAATAAGTTTTATTTCAACAAATTTGTGTAGAATAAATTAAAATGTAATGAAAATCATACGTAATTCAAAAATTATAGTCCCATCCATCTTATGTAAAATATTTTTTTTTATTACCTCTTCTATAAATTTCATAGAAACTGCAGATTTTGATTTATATCTGCAACTTTAAACAACTTTGATGATAACGAAGTTATTTATTAGATGCTGCTTTAATGAGAAATAGTTTTATTTCATCATGCGTATTTGAATAAATTTTCATGATACACAGAATGCATTATATAAATATTTTATTTCTTCTTGAAAATCACGCAATTATTTACATCGTTTTATATTGTGAAAAAAATATATTACTGTAGCTGATAACTGATGCTGGTGATGCGAAATTTGTTCCAAAAGATTGTTTATGGTGAGTTCTAAGTTTTTAGAAGAAAGGTTCATTAAAAATATATTATTAAATAAGATTCAACTGTAAATGACATTATTTTGAACTTAGAAGATGGTATACCTAGAGCTTTATATGTTTCGAATCGTGCTTCGTGGAATCAGAAACATGTCGAGTTACCGCTTACCAATCTTATTTATGAAGTCATTTATTGATTAATCGGATTGCAAAGAAATTTAATGTATCTCAACATTTTTTCCCATATCTCAATTAATTCTATAGAGTCATTTTAAAGAACATCAAAATTCTGAGCCCGAACATTCCGGGCATTATATTTAAAATGGCCTCATATCCTCAAATAAATAAAGCGCTTTCTGTCAGCTCTCTTATGAAGACAATTATACACTGCAGAAAAAAACACTTACAGATTAATTTCAAAAACAGTCGAAAATTTTTTAAATGTCCTATGTTTCTTTTTAAAAAATGTCGTAAATTATAATAATTCCAGTTCTATTAATATGCCTTTCTTTTAAAGAAATGAAATGTGAATTATAAATAAAGTTGTTCTAAAAATGCGTACTCTTAAATGCACTGGGATCCCTCCAAAATAACTCCAATAATGCCAACTTTTCGTCAGCTATCTTATACAGGCCATTGTGCACTGCAGAAAAAAAACACTTAGATTGTAATTTCAAAAACAATCTGTAAATTTTCAAAATTATCGTTTCTTTCTTTAAAAAACTTTTTAATTATAAAAGTATTCCAGCACGATTAATATGAACATATGATTAAAACAGCACTTTTAAAGAAATGGGCGTATGAGTAATATAACGCTTTTAAAGAAATCAAATGTGAATCGAAAATAAATTTATCCTAAAAATGCGTACTCTTAAATATACTATGATCACTCAAAAATAACGCCAATTAAATCAAACTCAATAACACCAATCAAGATTAAACTGAACGTGTAATTAGTTGTTCAGTGACGTTTCTTTAAGATTGCAAAATTATAGAAGATTATTAAAAGTATACGAGTTCCGTCTTGTTTGTGGAAATGCTGAAACGTTTTCAGTTGTTCCGTTTCTGGTCCCGGAAGAAACAAAGAGTCATATTCAAGGGCATAGCTTCCTGGAGTTTATTTCTTGAACCCAACTTTTAATTTTGTCTCCAGAAAATGAAAGAAAAAGAAAATGGGCAGTTGTGGAATGCTGCAGTTTTCCAGAATGTATCGTTATATTTCGCTTGGCAAGCGAAAAATTCAGAAAAGGATCAAGAACTTTTGTAGTGACCCATTAATTCCTTTTAAATATTCATGGCAAACATATACAGTGGTTGAAAAATGCTAAGGATCATTTTTAAGATTTGAAGACAGTTGGATTATAGGAATACAATAGGTCGCAATTAGTTGCTCAGAATCGTGGTACATTCTATTAGCAGAACTCACATTTTACAGGGAAGATTTGGTCACGATAGCAATTAGGGCGCCACCAGAATGGGATGAAGGCTAAAATGGAGTTTGACCCCTCCTGTTTCACTGAAAGCTGATAACGGGATGTAACTTTCATCAATGGTCATGTTTCATGTGCATAATATTTTCATACATTGTCGTAAACGCAGCAAAAATATTCGGGAAGATATAAAAGTTTTCTTTAAAAAATCCCTAATTTTTCCACCTGTTTTTAGCTTATAACATGCCGAGTTTTCAGTCAAATTGTACGAAACTTACAGAATACTTGACAATATGTAAAAGAAGCTTTGTTTTAAAATTTGAATATTACAGGAAATATGAGTATTTTTAGTAAATAATATTTTATTGCGCATGTGCGAAACGTAGCACAATTTTTCTTTAATAACTTCAGAGCCAGATATATAGGGCAAATTATATAAAAAATCCAGTTCAATACCATTAGTATTCAGAAAGATATCGGCATTGTATCTTGGTGAATTTCGGTACACTCTAAGAGAAACTATGTGATCAGGGTTCTAGCACAAACTGATATTTTTTAAACTTGAATCTTCTAATAGTAATCGTCGAACTGAAATTTAAATTATGTATTTAAATTATAAAATTGAGTATTCAGTATACTCAACTTTTATAAAATTCAATATTACTGTCATATATTATATACTATATTATTATTTAAGTGAGAAATTTTTATAATTAAATTATAAAAATTAATAATATAATAATAATTGTATAAATTTATCTGAAGAACAAAATTATGATGGTTGAAGTAACAGTTGATAAAAAGCTAGATATATATTTTCGGACACTACATTTAAGTAATTCGTTCAAATTTAGTGCATTTAGTAGCTACATAAAAACTTCCAGTGTTAATTACAATTTCCCATAAAATACAAGACGCAACATAGTCACTTCCAGGTGTATCTGAAGCAAAAAAAATGCAATTAGAGGAATCAGTTACAATGAAATAACAAAATTAATGACGAAGCCGTTTAACTTTGTTTCAAACCCATATCCCTTGTAAAGGTAATGTTTATTATAACTTCTAATGCTTCGCAGACACCAGGCGAGTAATTCCACCTGCTTTTGTTATCTGCATTTTTCGCCCCGCTTAGCATTGCAACTGTTTTGCAATTATCTCTTAAATTGAGTCGATTTTTCTTGCAACTCAATAAAGGTCCACAAGGAAACTCATTACCTGCTACTTTGCCTAAAAAAATGCATGATGCAAAAAGCCTTCTTAATTGCTAATTACATAAGCGTAGTGATAAATCAATAATCTAAATAGCAATTAAGTACCGGGTATTATCCTGAACAGAATCTCTTAAATGGTTGAAAAAGTATTTGTTATAGCCCAAGAGATGATAGATAAGAAAGATAATAACGTTAAAGATCCTCTGGGAACGTAGTTTATGCCGAGTGTCACCGGTAATTTAATAAACAGTTTTCTTATTTATACACTCTCGCGTCAACGCTGAAGTTAACAAAAAATGATGACCATACGAATTAAATAAACATATGATTTCTTATTCCGGAGAATTTTACTATTTCTGAAATACATTCTTTTTGTTTCATAAGCACAAAAAATTAAACGAAGAGAAAGAGAGATGGATGTGTATTCATTCAAATGAAAAAGAAAAATATCCTTTAAGCTATGTTTTGGAATTCTTACATTAGAAAACAAAAAAAGCAGCCGCCAGTTCTATTTGATTTCTTTTATATTAATTTATAATATTGTAAATGACGATAATCTCTACGAATAATAAAGGAGAATCTCTGTGTGTCTGTGTGCGTTGGCGCTCTACAGGACAGACCGCTAAGGCTTAGAGAAACGGAATTTGGCACAAACATACTTTGGAGGGTGGGAATGTGCACCTCGGAGCCGTTTTTGGAAATTTTAATTGGAATTTTAATTCATTAAACGAAAAAATTAAACGAAATTTTAGAGGAGTTTTCTTAATAACCTCCAAAAATATTACAGCACAAAAATTATTTTTACACCATCTGAAAATATAAATAATTGCCTATTCAATGATATCAATTAAGTTGGCGTACGAGTTTTTATCTAATTTTAATAAATTTAAAAATTATTTTCTGCCTTAATTTATAACAATAATTTTCATTGTTGCAACGCATTTCAAACCGTTTTCATCGTTTAAAGAAACGTTTAATTGCATATTTCTCTTCCATTGTTAAAAACTAAGAAAATATCTAACTGGAGTTTTCTTTCTTTTTCCACATAATTTTTTTTATTTCATCAATTTTTCTGTAAAATCTGTAAAGGAAGTACTCAAGATAGTATATATATATATATATATATATATATATATATATATATATATATATATATATATATATAATTCTGCATATATATATATATATATATATATATAAGATCAGGCTTTAAAAAGGTGAAAGGCAGTTCATTTTGATCATAGAAGAGACCATTTTTGCTTAAATCTTCTTTTATTGAGGCATCAGGCATTATTTCTTCATAGGTATAGTATTTAATTTTTACGTAGCTCCATGACCAGTATTCCGAAGTTTACGCCCGAGCGGCGCGTTGTTGTTGAAAGCTTACATGCTGGCGTGAAAAAGGGCAGAAATGAATGCGCAGAACGCTTAGGTACCCAGAAGAGGGAATTTCCCCTTTAGAACCTCGTGATTTGAAAAGAAAATTGTAGTGCGTTCATTATGATGAAAGTAGAAGTATTTAAAATGAGGTGTCGTTAAGATTATTTAGGAAAGTTAAAAAATTAAAATATCACATATATATAACACCACTTCATGTCCCCGTATCTCTAATGATTCTTTGTAATCTGTAATCGGCTTAGATGGACATGGAATGGAAGCATACCAGAAAAAAAATTTAAAAAGCAATTGAGCAACCTAAAAAAATTGGAAATAAATTAAATACCTAAAACAAGGAAACTTAAATAATAGCAGAAGTATCCATAGTACCGCTATCCATAGTTTTTTTTACTGATTTTGGTAATCAAGAATAAAGTAGGAGACAGCATTTTCAGATCTGAATTTTAAGGATCTATATAGTATGTATATAATGAAATAATTCAGAGAACTGGGAGATTCACGGTGCTATGTTTTAATTCTTTTTATCAGCGTGTTTTAAGCCAATTAGCATGCTGTTGGACGTAAAATGTGACGCGTCAATTTAATGTTGAAATCAAATGCGAATTTTACGC
Organism: Araneus ventricosus; assembly: GCA_013235015.1. NCBI lineage: Eukaryota > Metazoa > Arthropoda > Arachnida > Araneae > Araneidae > Araneus > Araneus ventricosus. The sequence goes on along the minus strand of BGPR01003381.1, from coordinate 62,114 downwards.
TAATGTGGACAAGGAACAGAAAAAGTTCAAGGCTACGAAAAGAACGCGGATTAAATGTCTATAGCACTTTGAAGTTTAAAACTACTTTGTTAAGGGAACCATGAATATAAAATTATGCATAAGATATTCATTTGAAATTTTATTTCCGGTGGTCAAGCTGGTCGCCAAAGACGGGTGTTAAGAGAATATAGATACTCTTATATGAAAAATTATATATTTATTATAATATTTTACCCATTATTTAAAGGAAATTGATATTAGTACAAAATGATAATAATTTTCCTAAAGTTTGCTCCAGAGACAATTTTTGTTGAAAGGCATTGGATTGGACAAAAAACATAAATTGATTAAACTAAGGAATAAATCAGAAAATCTCTACGTTTTGTTTATGAAAGGCTTATTTTATTTAACGGTTTTATTACAATTTTGAATCTAGTTGGTATACGAGAACGACAAGTGCCCCGCACTCCAAACTTCCGCATTCCGTCATTGGATTTAACTCCCATAGATTTAATGCGCACAAAGCCCGTCTATGTGGGGATCTTGTGAGGAAGTGGTCTCGAACCATAAACTCTCCGATCCCTACGTGAGATTTTGTCATTATTTATTCTGTATTTCATTAATGTAGCAAATACATGCCGATTTAAAATTGGTTAGGTAAAATGAATTAGTTTTTTAATATTTAAAAAGAGTGTATGCTTTGCATTTAGCTCTAAAAATTGTATAAGCACGTTTGTAATGCTTTTAAAATGATTTGTAATATATAACGGAGTGGAAAGGTGAAAATGTTAAAATAGGCTACATTATGATATTACAAAAGGAACATGTAATTACATGTTCCTTTTGTAATATCATTATCATTTCGATCACCTCTTGAACCACAAGGTTTCTTAGTTTTCAGCATAGTTTTCTTAAGTCAGCGTATTATAGTTTTCAACATAGTTTCAGAATAAATTTGAAACTCACTATTTAAACAAAATTCGGCAATAAAACATTGTTGGATTCCAATTCATAAAAACGTCCTAAGGATCCTTGAACCTTAGGTTTCGTTTCCAAAAATAGATTGTACTTATTGAAGTCTTTGTTGAGAAACAATTTCTTTATATTTTAAAGATGTCCAAAATGATATGGAAGATAACCTGTGCTCACCACCAAGATGATCTTCTCATAATCGTTGCTCAAAGACATCTATTTCCTTTTTTTCTCTCATTAAAATAGGATGCTGCAGTTATAAATTGCTTTGCTCACCCAATAGTCAAAAAAGTTCGTAAAATAAAACTAAAATAAAATATTCAATTTGTTTGACAGTGAATAATTTTACAGTTTTAAAATATATTTTATGTATTTAAATAGAGGTTCTGTAACTAGACCACAGCTTTCTAAAACGCAGGTAATCACATTTATTTCGTAAACAATAGTAGGCAACTGAATAATTATCGCTTAAAAAATACATGAAATTCAAAATTAAGTAATATATTTTTAAACTGTTTTGGTTATTGCACGACTGCCCATTGGTAATTTTGCTAAGAACTTCAAACGTTATTTATTCAATGCGAACGCTTTCTGAAAGTTCATAATTGCGTCTAAAGAATTTAGGATAATTAACAAATCTGCCTGAGTCCTAAGAGTAAAGGATGATTGAAAGCTGAAAAGGTGTCTTTTAAGGTACGATGTACCATTTGTAGTTCTGGGCAGCACAGATTTCCCAAATGTTAAAAGCACAATGTGTCGGTTGTTTTATGTGTTATTTCTGTTTTTTCTTCTAGGATTATACAGAAAATTATGATTTATAACAAATGGTACCGAATATACATTTTTATTACAAAGTAACCAATTCTCATATTTCCTGAGAATTCGACAAGTTCATTTAAATTTAAATTCCTAAACAGCGGTATCAATTTCTGTCTTTGCCTCAGAATTATATCTCCAGATGTTTTAGATTCTGCGAAACAAGAAAAGAAACATATAAAACACTCAGAAATGCATTATCTTCTTCCTCGTAATGGTGAGGCTATGATCTGAAAGGCGATATATAAAAAGAAAGAAGTTCTTTATCTTCGAACCTGTTACGGACCGTTTTTGGGGGCTTGCCAATCAAGCATTTTTTCACAAACCAGGGGATTTACGGTGGCATAACATCAAGAAAAAAGTAACATGAATGCTATTGTCCGAAGCATTTTTATGCTCGATTATCCTAGAAATTTCTGAGATACACACCATCCATAAGCTTAGACTATCGGAAGATTTCTCTGATATTCTGGAGGATTTGTTACAATTATGCAGGAATTATTTATTTTTACTTGAGAATTTAGCTATATCAGTTATCCATCTTACGGGGACTTTAGATGAATTTATCTTCAAACGTTTATTTCAAAAATGTTCCTAACAAGCAATTCTGTCTTGAATAAATATGTGGCTTTCTAAAAAGTTTCACATTTTCTTATTTGAATGAAATATATTAAATTTGTTGTAAACGTAGTCGTAATCGTAGATTTTTATCCTTTTTATTTAAACGCATAACATTGAATATATATGGACAAAAGCACAAATGTTTACAAGAAAACAGAATATTTACATTCAAAGACATAGCAAAAATGGTTCGTAGTCGAAATTCCTTTTTAGACATTAAACTAAACTGAAAACGCCATATTCTATCAGAAACATAATTCATACCATTTTTTGTTGACAGATGAAACTTAAAGATATAGCATAAATAAAGATTCAAATAACATAGAGACTTCATTAGCTCACAACAAAAATCTTCCAAAATGCAGTTATTTTTGTTTTTTTCGTTTTGACTGGCAGTTTTTGTTATAGATATGTATCAGACACTTCTAAAAATAATATGTGTATATTGTTTCAAAGAAATATAAATATTTAGAAGTATTAGTAAAATAAATTAATTTAAATTACACATTTTAAACTCTTTCAGTTAACCCGGGAGGACGGGTGTTTGGTATACTTAATATCAAACATTACTAAAGTTTGATATACTACTTATGTAATTCACCAAATTTATTCTATTTAAAAATCACGAACTTAATTAGGAAAACATAATTATTCAGTTTATTTCTTTCTCTCTGTTACTTTGCTGTATCTGATATGCATTAAAAAAATCAAACCACTTGGAGCACCAATCACCTAGGAAGGGGGGGGGGTTGCGCCCCCTTTTTAAGGATAAATATTGGAATGTTAATACAGAACAATAACAAAAACCAGCGGGAGTGGTCTCCCCTAAACTTTCTCGTATACTTTCTAAGTGGAGTTTCGTAGTGGAGATACTTTCTCTTTGTATACTTCGTATACGAGAAAGTAAAACAAAAAAACAAACAAACCTGTGAAATCAAATATCTGTTGCCACGTTTCACAAAAATATTACTTTGAAGCAGGCGCGATAAAATAGGCAATGCAATGAATACTAAAGCGAAAATTCTGCTTTGGAATTGAATTCCCAAGAAAACAATTTATACTACCACAACCGTAACAATTGCAAAAGCTCGTGAATAAAAGATTTGCTGAAATAATGAGATCGGTTTGATTTACAACAATAAAAAAATGTTAACAATTGATGCTTGAAAACATTATTTATTGTTGCAAATAAAATTTACAACAATAACAGATTGCTACGAATACGCATGCGCATGAGAATCGTATTAAAAGAAATTGAATATGCAATTTGAACTCCTCGTTTTGACGGATTTGGCCCAAACTCTTATACGGACCTACATTCATAACGATAAAACTGTGTACCAAATTTTATCCATTTAGCTATTCAAGTTTTTGAGTTATAGCGTTCACATGACCGCGGACATACAAATAGACAGACTTCCCGCTGACGGATTTTGTCCAAAATTTGATAGAAACCTACAAATTATGTTTAAAGACCACATACCAAATTTCATCCCCGTAGCTCTAATAGTTTTCGAGTTATCGTGTTCACAGACAGACATAATTCTAAAATTGTGTTTTTCGGACTCAGGGAGGTCTAAAACGTGGAGATTCGTCAAAATCTCGAGTTCGAATTTTTTGACGATTACAATACTTTCTCTTTGTATACTTCGTATACGAGAAAGTAATAATGGAAAATGATTCGGCTGAAATGAATGACTGATAGCGTTTAAAAGCGATTTGTTTAAAACTGATGTAGCAATTACTTTGCAACCTTTCCAGAAAAGAATCATGATATCAGTACGATATAAAATACAATTTTATACTAATAAATGAAAAAAGCTGTGTAATGTCCATATGGATATTTGTTTCTGAATTCTCACTAAGTTAGTATCCCCAAGCTCTTAATTGTTTTCTGAGATAGAAGCGCGATTTGAATCAACAAATTTTATACAAGAGGAAGTTGTAAGATAATTTGAAATGAAAAAGGAATGCTCGTAAAAATCTTATCTCTGTTGCATCGCAGCATATTATATTTTTCAGTTAAAAGATCTTTTTTTCTCTTATGGTATCAAAATAGTGAGCAAAAGGAGAACATTTTAATGGAAGACATTCGAAATATAATGAACTAAATTCTTTAAACGAAACAATTCACGCTTTCAAATTGAAAAAATTTAGACATTTCATTTTTTTTCTAAAATAATAAATATTGTAAGTGTTTTAAACCTTTCAGTCACCTTAGTAAATAATACAGCTGAAAATCACTCGAACATAATTTTAGATTCAAACTGAATAACTTAATCCTATATTACGAAATAATTTCAAGAAAATCACAGAAATAGCAAAAACATTGTTATGTTGTTTTTAAGTTATTATTGGACATAAACAATTGATTGTTCGTAAAAGTATTCTTTATTTTAATAAATATTAAAAGCAATGTAAAAAGACACGAATGTACGGCAAATAGTATATTTAGAGACCTGCTATGAAATTTCGATTTTTAAAGGAACGAAACTTCAATTTAAAAAATTCGTTAGTGTTCATTTTCATGTCTGTTTCGACGGAATATCTAGAAGAAAGATTTGGAAATTTATCTTTTGTAATCAGTTTAATTCGAATATTTTTCTTATTTTTTCATCATATGACGATAATTTTAAGGGAAACATTTCGACGCAATTATCACTTCTATCACTGGGTTAAAAACCTATACCAATTAATATGAATAATGCAACAATTATAACATAATAAAACAAAAAATTATAACATAAAAATTATATTCATAACAAGAATTCGAGAATAACAAGAATTCAAACTCATTTATTAATTATTAATTAAGATTAATAGTTCTAATTCTTTACTTAGAGCAATATAAGGAATATTTAAATATATCTTTTTTTATACTGAAGTTAAATAAAATTAGGATGGAAATTTTTACTATTAGGTCAATTAGATTAATTTGACAATTTCCCAATAAACACGTAAAAATAGTTTAATTTATCGATTATACAGATTTAATCCCAGATGTTTTGAATCAAAAATACAATTATAAATAAATCCACAGAAAAAAATTCTAAAATTACAAAATCTATGCAAATATTTTTATTCCTATTTTGAGATGGTTAAAATACTGAAAAATATTACAATAATAAACTATTGAGAACGATATTTTAATAATGTTTGAAGAAATGATGTTCCAACATATTTTTCTTAGTTTATGATTTTTTATTTAAAAATATGTTGATCAGGAATACATTTTGAATCTCTTTAAGTAAAGATTAAAGCATGATTTTCAAACCGAAATTGCACTACAAATATAAAAACTTTCAATTATTCTAGTGATAATTCTGTGCTTTGATGACAAGAAAAGGAACAAAAATTATTAATTTTTCTAGGGTAGTGAAGTTATGCATTACTTACTAAAAGTTTAACAATGATAGTAAATGGTAAAAGAGCAAATTTAAAATAATTTCTGCACATTGTTATATGCAAAATATTTATGTTGTGTCATTTTAGAGAAAATTACTGTTTACATTTTCTTTATTTTATATAAAAACTACAGCATTCAGTAGTATTAAAATAGTCGATAGTACTCAAAAATCTAAACAAAATAAGTTTTAAAAGCTTCTCCAAAATTGACATTTTGAAATAATATATATAAAAGTGAGATATATAATTTTTGTTAAGCAAAATTGGCTTTTCTGGGGAGGGGGTGATGTTATAAATATTTTGCTCTAATATTTAGGTGATATTTTTATTTTATTAAATACTAGCAGTAAGCGCACGGCGTTGCCCGTGGAATCAGTAATTCAACAAAAGGAAAAAAACGCCCACAATGACATGAAAAAAGTTCTGAAGACAAAACAAAAGATACACATTATCTGATTTTTCCGCTTATTTTTCTTCGTGATAATGATATTTCAACAGTAGAAGAACAATACAGAGTATTTTAATCCGAAACAAAATTAAAAAATTGCAACGTGAAAATAATTATTATACAGCAAGTAGAATATGCGAGACATAAACACTCTAAGACGCTGCCGAAAATAATAATCGAAGTCATTCAGTTGAAGATTATGACATATCCTGCGCTCTGCACCGTCAGCCAATCAAAATTGCCAGCAAAGTTCCGGAGAAGTGTCGCGGGAGGAAACTCGGTAGAGGAAAAATATCTTTCGACTGACCAGGAAAAAATTAATTAAAAAAACGGGAAAAGATATTTTAACCGTTCTTGTTTTAAATCCGACAGAACCGTTGCAGTTATAAGCTGAAAAAAATTGAAAATAATAGTGTTATTAGAACGTTGTATGCAGCAAATTTAAAAACAAAAATAAAATTTCGATGGCAAAACTGACTATTTTTTAAAAAATTTCGCAAAATTCAATAATTTATGTTTGAAGCTCAAAACAAACTTCATTAGAACGAAAATTGTTTGTTCTATCCGATGGTGCATTGATTGTTTTTCAACGATCTTTAGAAAAGATACTACAGCCGTAAACGTGCCAAAAATGAACCAAAACAACACAAAACATCAAATAAAAAATTTTCTAGATTAAATTTTAAAATGCCAGCTTCCAGGTGCATTGAGTCACCTTTACGTCTACCTGTGTGCCAAATTTCATGGCTGACAGTGAGATAGATTCGTCTGACATCGCACACACATACACACGCATACATTGACTTTTATAAGTACTAGGGGCTCTGCTCCCTGCTCGCTAAAGCTCGCCAACCCCCAGAAGGATTGCGTTGCAATCCTCCCAGGTTTCCTACGCAAACCCTGCTCGCTTCGCTCGCTATAATGAAGACACTGTGTGTCCTAGAAGTTATTCTAAAATCTTCATATATATATATGAATCAGCTTTATTTTGTTTCTGATGCTTTAACTTAAATCAGCACAGAATAAAATTTTTTAGCCTCAAAAAAGATATTTTTCTTCAAATAAAACTTATAAAGTAAAGCTGATTTCCTTTTAATGCTTTCATCTTAAGAAAGAAGGAATAAAATTTTTTGACCCTGAAAAGGGCCGTTTTTTATATAGTGAAAGCATAAGAAACCTCCCCCATAAACACAATTAAATATTTCACATTTTGGAGATATCACAGAAACAGATTGGGCTGTACGAAAGCAGGTATATACATATTCAATAAATTCCTATATCTATATATATAATTCTCTTACGTAGCGACAAAAAAGGGTCGAATTTCTTAATCGCCGTTTGGCAACAGCTCGCAAGTTTGATTTGTTTACATCCGCGGAAAGTCTAAAGTTGCTTCGTGTGATCACGTTTATTGAAAACTATTTTTAGTAGTTGGAAATTTGTAAAAATAATGAATTTAAGTCGTGCTGTTGGATATATTATCCGAAATGAACAAAGGCGTACTGAACGGAGTCAGGTAACAGTTCAGGAATCCACTATAAGACGACGTATTCGAAACGAAGCCGATAATCGCCGTCGAACAAAACGTGTGTGTATTCGAAACGATGTTGAGGAGCATAATTGTGGAACTATGTCCGAACAGTGCGGTTTTTGTGGGGCTGTTTATTGGAAGGAAGAGAAAAATACTGCCCATAAGTATACAAAATGTTGCCATGATGGAAAGGTTCAGTTACCGGCATTTCCGGATGCACCGGAACTATTGAAAGTATTGCTAACTGAAAATTCACCTGATGCTAAAAATTATCGACAGCGAATTCGGGAATACAATTCTGCCTTTGCATTCGCTTCGATGGGAGCACAAATTAAACCACCACGTGGAACTGGGTCATACTGTTACCGTTTACATGGTCAAGTGTACCACAGAGTTTCCCCCCTGTATGCAAGTGACCAACATAAAGAAAGTTACGGACAACTTTATATATTTGACTCCAGTGAGGCAACAGAGAAACGCTTGAGTAACAATCAAAATTGCTTGCAACATGTATTTGAAAAACTTGATTTTATGTTAAGGGAAATCAATCCCTTTGCTCAGTCTTATCTTCAAATGCACCGATTGGTACAAAAGCACCCAACTACATCAGTGAAAATGGTATTTTTGGAAGATAAAAATTTGGATATGCGGCGCTATAATGCTCCTACTTTATGCACTGAAGTAGCAGCTATATTTGTAGGTGATAATGGAGAGCCCCCAGCCAACCGAGACATTTGTGTGTACCCAGTTGGGAATACATGCCAAAGCATTTCACCTTTAAATCAATGCTGTGATCCAATGACCTATCCTTTGCTATTTCCAAGGGGCGAGTGTAGTTGGAACACTGGAATGGAACATGTAGAAGAAAGGAGAACAGCAAAGCGCACCCGTGTCACTCAACTACAATATTATGCATACAGACTTTCCCAGCGAAATGGTTTCAGTATTTTGCACAATAGTGGTAAGCTTTTTCAGCAATATATTGTTGTTGCATATGTTAAAACCGAAGGCTCACGTTTACATTTTTTGCGACAAAATCAAAAAGATTTGCGAATTGAACTTTATCGGGGGCTTTTAGATGCTTTAGAGTGTCGAGCACATAATGAAAATATACGCTCTGGAAAACTTATAATACTGCCATCTTCTTTCCAAGGGAGCCCACGTCATATGCAACAAAATTACCAAGATGCAATGGCTATGGTACGCAAGTTTGGTAAGCCAGATCTCTTTCTGACATTTACTTGCAACCCATCTTGGTCTGAAATTTTAAATAGCATGGAGGGTGTGCAACGTCCTGAAGACCGACCTGATATTATTGTACGTGTATTTAATATGAAATTAAAAGAACTTTTAGAAGATATTTGCAAGCATGGAATATTTGGAACTGTTTTGGCCTATATTTATGTTATTGAGTTCCAAAAGCGAGGTTTGCCTCATGCCCACATTCTTCTAACATTAGATTCAGAAAGCAAAATTCGCACTAAAGATGACATTGACAAGTTTGTGAGTGCAGAACTTCCAGATCCTTGCACTGATCTTAGACTCTTCCAAATTGTGACAAAATGCATGGTACATGGCCCATGTGGAACTATAAATATAAATTCTCCATGCATGAGAGATGGACAGTGCTGCAAAAGTTTTCCGAAACAATTCAAGGATGATACAGAGGAAAATGTTAATGGATACCCTATTTATCGCAGAAGAGCCACTGAACCTGTCCAGGTAGGGAAATATTCCATCGATAACAGATGGGTTGTCCCCTATAATCCTTGGTTGCTTAAAAAATTTAATGCACATATTAATGTTGAAGTTTGTGCCTCAGTTAAAAGTGTCAAATACTTATATAAATATGTATACAAAGGACATGATGCAGCCTCGGTCAAAATACAAAAAGAAGGTGCTCTGGATCATGATGAAATTTTAAGTTTTGTTGAAGGTAGTTATGTTAGTGCACCTGAAGCCATGTGGCGTTTAAATGAATTTAATTTGTCGCAAAAATCCCACACTGTAGTGCGCTTAGCTGTGCATTTACCACAGCAACAGCCGATTGTGTACCAAGACGGTCAAGAAGCCCAAGCAATTGAACGAGCTGCTTTAAGAAAAACAACACTAACATCATGGTTTGAACTAAACAAAAATGATCCTTCAGCTCACAACATTTCTTACTCAGATATTCCACAATATTATGTGTTTGATAAGAGTACCACAAATTGGAAGAAGCGACAACGTGGTGGACAAAATGTTATTGGGAGACTGCCAGTAGTTAGTATACTGGATTCTGAGAGGTACTATTTGAGGATGCTACTACTGCGCAAGTCTGGGGCCATTAGTTTTGATGATATTTTGACCGTAAATGGGTTAAGATGCATTACATTTCAACAAGCATGTCAGGAGTATGGACTTCTTCGAGGTGACCAGCAGTGGCATGATGCTTTGAATGAAGCTGCACAATTTCAATCTCCGAGACAGTTGCGCATGCTGTTCGCAATGATTTGTGGCTTTGGAGAAGTGGAGGATGTTCCAGATTTATGGGTGCAGCATCAAGTTTCACTTTGTGAGGACTTTGTGTATCGTTATTCTGAGCAGACTGGACCTCACTATGCACTTGCAGATATTGAGGAACTGCTTACATCCTACAATTTAAGTCTCCAAAAACTGCATCTACCAACTGTAGATTTGCCTGCAAGTGTTTTGGAGAGAGCGAACTTTGATGTTGTGGAAGAGCAGGCTAAAGCTAATAGTTATACTATGCAGTTA
>BGPR01003381.1:19278-51539 GCA_013235015.1 Araneus ventricosus | reverse complement strand
TCAGATATAAAATATATACAACATTTAGAGCAAATTAAAAAATGTAATGAAAAAAATGCACTTGACAATCAATCACAGAAAAACTTCCTCATAAACACACAGTTAAAATATTTCTAGATCTTTAGACAACAGAATTCAAGATCGTGCTCTAGAAAACATAAATTGTAATCGAAAGGGTATATATTAACTATTCATCATTCATATATAAAATATACAACATTGCAGAGACTGCTATACAAAAATTGATCAAACAGGTATTATTCAAGAATCACTCAGATATAATATATACAACCGAAACAAATTTAAAATGCACGTAGCGTAAAAATACCTTGACAATCAGGGTCATAGAAACTTCCTATAAACGGATTAAATATTTCCAGTTTTGGAGCTACCACAGGAAACCTATATTCAAAGATCGTGCTCTACGAGAAACATATTGACAGAAAGCCAGGTATAACGCTATTCATTTCCATATATAAAAAATTGTAATGAAGATTGCGCTCTACAAAAAAAATTGTATCAAAGCAGATATTCAATATCCATCAGATATAAATGATATACAACATTAGTAACAAATTAAAAATGTAATGTACAAAAATACACTTGAGTAATCCATGAAAACTTCCTCATAACCGTAAATATTTCATTTTGGCTACTACAAAACAGATTCAAAGATCATTGCTCTACAAACATAATTGTACAATAGGGTATATAATATTTAATACATTCTATATAAAATAATATACAACATTGAGACTGTAGTCTAAAAAAATTGTATCAAGGTCAGTTCATATTCCACTCAGATATAAATGATATACATACACTGAAACAAATTAAAAAAATGCAGTAGCAAAAAAATACATTGACAATCATCAGACAACTTCCTCATAGAACACAGTTAAATATTCAGATTTTGGGGCGGCTACCACAAGAAACATATTCAAAGATCATCTCTCTGAAAACATATATTGTACGAAAAGCGTTATATATATAATTTCAATACATTCATTATATAAGAATAATATAACACCTTATTGAAGATGTGCTCCACAAAAAGAATTGTATCAGAAGCAGGTATAAATGATCCAGTCCAGATATAAAATAATATAACAACGATAGAGCAAATTAAAATGCATGCAAAAAAATGCAAACCGATCAATCAGAAACTTCCTCACTTAAAACACAGTTAAAATATTTCACATTTCGTTACCTACAAATATTCAAGATCGTCTCTACGAAAGAACATATATTGCACGAAACTAGGTACATATATATAATTCAATACATTCATATATAAATATTATATACAAACGACTTGAAAGTGTGCTCTACAAAAAAAGAATTGTACAAACGTGTATATTCGTCCACTCAGATATAAAATTAATATAAATTATGAGATGATAATTACTCAAACAGAGACTTCCTTATAAACAAAAATTACACGAATTAGATTCAAAGATTGCTATACCTAGAACTTAATGACGGTTAAATCTTCAGATCAACAGTAAGATTTTGAACATAGTCATTAGCTATTGGCACCAAACATATCTTTTCAAAGGTTTGGCCTTGCGACTTATTTTTCATGGAAAAGGAGAGGCTGAAAACATGGCCGAGGGATTACGCTATTTACGTTTAAGTTTGAAGCATGATGATACTGAAAGATACAAAGGGATTCAGACAGAAACTCATGTGACCATCAGATGGATTTTGCCTGAATGATGTTTTTTGCTGCAATTTTGTGCGATAATAGGACGTGTAATAATTTACTATAATCCTTTAGAGGGAGCTAAAATTTCTCTACATTACAATGCAACCCTATGATAACTTTAACTCATGTATGCTGCGAGTCAAGACCATGTTGTCAAAGGAATTTAAAAATTCTTCAGGAAATGTCAATTAGATCTTGAGATCTTCATGCATGATCATATCAACTGCTTTATAAACAGTTCATTTCCCGGCATAAATTCCAACACCTTTATTGTTGATTTCCATGGATCCTCGATATTTGCCAAGTAGATCGACCTTTAGCTCCGGCGGGGTCACACTGAAATCTATATCAGCTTAGCAGCAATTACTGTACTGTGAATGGCGGTAGCAGTAGCAAAGAAGCTGTCAATCGTTGAGCCACTTTTCTCTAATGTACCAATGGCACCAAATCCCTTTCAGATTCAAGACCATATTTTTGTCAGATATAACTTGTTAAATTCCAAAGAGCAGGTGTTTTTTTTTTGAGCCAAGTAACAGTTAATGTCTTGAACCTCTTAAGACTGGGAAGAACTTGGCGAAATCTCACCCAAAGTAGAATGACTTTGCCCCAAACGGTTCTTACATTTTGTAGGATCTTGTAAGAGATCTATCAAATAAGAAAGGCAGAACATGTGTGTCATGGGTTTATCCACAAGTGTAATGTTTCAGTAACATGCGCTTCTTTTGTATTGCTAAGCTGTAAGTAGATGTTGCATTAGTCAATTTGAGATTTTAAAAATGGGATGGCTCTCCCCATTAATAGGGTTACAGCAATATAGTGATAGGAATAACATCATCACCTCTACCACATATTGTGTAGCTTAAAGTTGAATAAACAAAATTTTTCTGTCCAGCGGACATTAAAAAAATAACACTTGGGAACTATCTGCAGCGTTGTACATGCACCACTTAATAATTTCACAACATTCCAGTTCTTCCACTATTGTTGCATGGTATAACTATTAGCTTTAGCCTGCTCTTCACAACATCAAAGTTCGCTCTCCTGCAAAACACTTGCAGGCAGAATCTACGGTTGGTGATCGTTTTTGGAAGAACGTTGGTGGGATGTAAAGCAGTTCCTCCATATCTGCCAAGGTGCATAGTAGGTAGTCCAATGTAGCATACAGCAAGTCACTACATGTCGACACAGCATTGCGATGCTGCACCCATAATGTGGAACATCCTCCGCTTCTCCAAAGCCACAAATCATTTGCGAACAGCATGCGCAACTGTGCTCGGAGAGTTGAAATTGTGCAGCTTCATTATCATCTGCCACTTGGTGCACCTCCGAAAGTCCAGACTCGACTTTATGCTTGTTGAAATGAATGTCTTAACCCTTACGGTCAAAATATCATCCAATGGCCCCAGACTTGACGCAGTAGTAGCATCTCAAATAGGTACCTCTGAATCAACCTTACTAACTACCTTTGGCAGTCCTCCCATCAACATTTTGTCCCACCACGTTGTCCTTCTTTAATTTGTGGTCTCTTATTAAATCACATTGGCTGGAATATCTCAGTAAGAATGTTTGTGGCTGAAGGATCATTTTGTTTCCAGTTCAAATATGATGTTAGATGTTGTTTTCTTAAGTAGCTCGTTAATTAGCAGCTTCATGACCGTCTTGGTACAATCAGCTGGTTTGTGGTAAATGCACAGCTAAGCCTACTGCAAATGATTTCTTTTGCGATAAATTAAATTCATTTAAACGCACTATGCTTCAGGTGCACTAACACCTACTACCTTCAGCAAAACTTACAAATTTCATGTGTCAGAGCACCTTCTTTTTGTATTTTGACCGAGGCTGCATCATGTCTTCTTTGTATACATATTTATAAGTATTTGACACTTTAACTGGGCTACAAACTTCAACATTAATATGTACATTAAATTTTTTTAAAGCAAGCCAAAGCAGGTTATAGGACCAACATTGTCATTATCGTGGAGCTTATTTCCACTACCCTGGACGGTTCAGTGGCTCTTGCGATAAATAGGTATCATTAGCATTTCCTCTGTATCCGATCCTTGGTGTTTCGAACTTTGCTGTCGCTCTCTGCATGTAGATTTATATGAAGTTCCACATGGGCCGATGTACCATTGCTTTTTTATGTCTATTTGGAGGAGCAAGATCAGTTGCAGGATCTTGGATTCTGCGCTCTGAACTTGTCAATGTCATCTTTAGTTGCGATTGCTTTCCTGGAATCAATTTAGGACAGAATGTGGACATAGAAACCCTCGCTTTTGACTCAATAAGTAACATTATAGAGTAAACCGAGTTCCAAATATTTCGTAGCGCAGATATTTTCTTTCCCATCTTCTAAAAGTTCTTTTTAATTTCAGCCAACAAATTTTTTACATTTTCTACGGCTCAATATCAGTCGGTCTTTCAGGTTGCACACCCTGCTATTTAAGAATTTCAGACCAAGATGGGTTGCAAATTAAATATCAGAAAAGTCTGGCTTACCAAGAGCTGCGTATAATAGAAACTGCATCTTAATTTTGTTGCATGACATTGGGCTCCCTTGGAAGATGTAGTATTATATAAGTTTTTTAGGCCGTATATTTTCATTATGTGCTCGACACTCTAAAACCTCAAAAGCCCGATAAAGAGTTCAATTCTGTAAAATCTTTTGATTTTTGTCACCAAAATGTAAACGTAGACCTTCCAGTTTTTAACCTTAACAACAACAATATATTGCTGAAAGAAATACACTATTGTAAAATACTGAAACCATTTCACTAGGAAGGTCTGTTGCATATGTATGGTTAAGTGACTTGCAGGTGCGCTTTGCTGTTCTCCTTTCTTCTTCCATTCAGTGTTTCCAACTACACTCTCCTTATGGAAATAGCAAAGGATGGGTCCATTGGATCCACAGCATTTGATTTAAAGGTGAAATCTTTGGCATGTATTCCCAACTAGAATTTTTTTTACACAAATGTCTCAGTTGGCTGGGGGCTCTCATTATCACCTACAAATATAGCTGCTACTGGTGCATAAAGTACAAGACGTATAACTCGCAAATTTTTATCTTCCAAAATACACCATTTTCACTGAGTATCTGGTTGGGTGCTTTTTTGTACCAATCGGAGTTGCATTGAAGATAAGACTGAGCAAGGGATTGATTCCATAACATAAAATGATTTTCAAATACATGTACAAACAATTTTATTGTTCTCAAGCGTTTCTCTGTTGCCTCGGGTCAAATATATAAGTTATCCGTAACTTTCTTTATGTTGAATTCACTTACTGGGGAAACTCTAGCGAATTTTTTTACTTGACCGTATGAAAAAACGGTAACGAATTATGACCCAGTTCCATTGGTGGTTTAATTTGTGCTCCCATCAAATGAGTAAGGCAGAATTGTATTCCCAAAATTCGCTGTCGATAATTTTAACATCAGGTGAATTTTCCAGTTAGCAATACTTTCAATCCGTTCCGGTGCGTCGGAAATGCCGGTACTTTAATTGCTTTTCCATCCTTATGCAACATTTGCTCTTATGGGCGGTATTTTTCTCTTCTTCAATATGGCCCACAAAGACACACTGTTCGGACCTTAGTTCCCACAATTGTACTCCTCAACATCGTTTCAGATACACGTTTTGTTCGACGGCAGTTATCAGCGTTTCGAATACGTCGTCTTATAGTGGATTCCTAAGACATTTACCTGACTCCATTCCGCCTTTGTTCATTTTCGGATAATATATATCCAACAGCACGACTTAAATTCATTATTTTTCGTTCCAACTACTAAAATAGTTTTTTCAATAAACGTGATCACACAGAGCAACTTTGTTTTCCACATTATGTAAACATATTATCAAATTCGAGCTGATTGCAAACTTAGCCGCTTGATTACAGGATAATTCACTTTTTTGTAACAATCTCAATTTATATATTAATATAGGAATTTATTGAATATGTATATTACCTGCTTTCGTACAGCACAATTATCTCTGTTTCTGTGATACTCAAATGTGAAAATATATTTTTGTGTTTATGGGGGGGTTCTTGGAGTCTTTCACACTATATAAAAAACAGGCCCTTTTCAGGGCCAGACTATTCTTCTTAATAACGAAGAGTGAAAGCATTAAAGAATCAAGCTTTACTTTAGTAAGTTCTATTGAGAAGAAAAAATATCTTTTTGAGCTAAAAAAATTTATTCTGTGCTGATTTAAGTTAAAGCATCAGAGAAGCAAAAATAAACCGAATATATATCATATATATATGAAGAAGATTTTAGAATACTTCTAGGACTTACACATGTCTTCATTATAACAATGAACAGCAGGTTCTCTAGCAAACCTGGGAGGATACAACCAAAATCCTTCATGAGTTACGAGCTTTAGAGCAGGGGAACTGAAACCCCTAGTACTTATAAAGTCTGTGTATGCGTGTTAACATGTGTGGTGATGTCAGACAGATCTATCTCACTGTCAGCTGTGGGGGTGGCACACAGGTGGGCAATAAAGGTGACTCAATGCACCTGGAAGCTGGCATTTTAATCTAGAAAATTTTTTTATTTGATGTTTGTGTTGTTTTGGTTCATTTTTTGTACGTTTACGGCTGTAAGTATCTTTCTAAAGATCGTTTAAGAAAACAATCAAACCCTCGGATAGAACAAATTTCAGATTTCTAATGAAGAAGTTGTTTTGAGCTTCAAACCTTACCAAATTGAATTTGCGAATTTTTTTAAAAAAAATGATCAGTTTGCCATCAAAATTTTATTTTTTTGTTTTTTTAAATTTTACGCATGTAACGTTCTAATAACTTACTATTATTTTCACTTTCCAGCTTATAACTGCAACGGTTCTGTCAGTTTAAAACAGAACGGTTAAAATATCTTTTCCGTTTTTTTAATTAAGCATTTTTCCTGGTCAGGTCGAATGACGCCACCGAGGTTTCCTCCCGCGACCCTTCTCGGAACTTTCTTGTAATTTTGTGGTTGGCTGACGGTGCAGAGCGCAGGATATGTCATAATCTTCAACTGAATGACTTCTGATTGTATTTTTTCGGCGGCGTCTTAGAGTGTTTATGTCTCGCATATTCTACTTGCTAATAATTATTTTCACGTTGCAATTTTTTAATTTTGTTTCGGATTAAAATACTCTGTGACCAATTCTTCTACTGTTGGAAATATCAATTTATCACGAAGAAAGAATAAGCGGAAGGATAATGTGTATCTTTTTTGTTTTGTCTTCAGAACTTTTTTCATGTCATTTGTGGTTTTTTCCTTTTTATTTGAATTACTGATTCCACAGACAGCGCCGATGCTTACTACTAATATTTAATAAAAGAATAAAAATATCACCTAAATATTAGAACAAATATTTATAGCATCACCCCTCCCAAATTAATTTTGTAGCAAAATTATATCTCTTTTATATATATATTATTTCAAGAATATCAATTTTGGAAACTTTTAAACTTATTTTCTTTACAGATTTTTACAGTACTATCGACTATTTAATACTACAGATACTGGTTTTATATAAAATAAGAAAATATTAAACGATAATTTCTCAAATATTACAAAGCATAAATATTTTGCATATAACAATGTGCAGAAATTATTTCAATTTGCTCTTAATTATTTACTATCATTAAACTTTTAGTAAGTATTACATAACTACTACCCTAGAAAATTAATACTGTTCCTTTTCTTTATCATCAAAGCACAGAATTACTGAATAATTGAAAGTTTTGTATTTGTAGATTGCAATTTCGGTTTTGAAAATCATTGTGTATCTTTTACTTAAAGTTTAAAATGTATTTCTGATCAACATATTTTAAAATAAAAAAATCTAAACTAAAAGAAGGAAAAAAATATATGGAACATGTTTCTTCAAACATTATTAAAATATCGTTTCTCAATAGTTTATGTAATATTTTTCAGTATTTTAACCCATCTCAAAATAGGAATAAAAAAATATTTTGCATAGATTTTGTAATTTTAGATTTTTTTTCTGTGGATTTATTTATAATTGCTTTGATTCAAAACATCTGGGATTAAATCTGTATAATCTGATAAATTAAACCTATTTTACACGTGTTTGTGGGAAATTGTCAAATTAATCTAAATTGACCTATGGTAAAAATTCCATCTAATTTTATTTAACTGGTATAAAAGATATATTTAAATATTCCTATTGCCTAAATAAAAGTGGAACTAGTAATCTTAATTAATAATTAATAAATGAGTTTGAATTCTTGTTATTCTCAATTCTTGTTATGAATATAAATTTTTTGTATTTATAATTTTTTTTGTTTTATTATGTTTATAATTTGACTGCATTATTCATATTAATTGGTATGGGTTTTTAACCCAGAACAGTAAAGTGATAATTGCGTCGAAATGTTCCACTTAAAATTGTATAGGTAGAAAGAAAATAGAAAAATATTCAAAATTAAACAGTTACAAAGATAAATTTCAAATCTTTTCTTCTAGATATTCAAATCAGAAACAGACATGAAAATGAACATAACAATTTTTAAATTGGGGTTTCGTTCTTTAAAATCAGAGAAATTTCATAGCAAGGTCTCTAAATATACTGTTGCCATTTTATTTCGTGTCTTTTTACATTACTTTTTTTTTAATATTTATTAAAATAAAGAATATACTTTTACAGACAATCAATTGGTTTATGTCCAATAATATTAAAACCAACCTTAACAATGTTTTGCTATTTCTGTGATTTTCTTGAAATTATTTCGTAATATGGGATTAAGTTATTCAGTTTGAATCTATGTTCAGTGATTTTCAGCTGTATTATTTACTAAGGTGACTGAAGGTTTAAAACACTTACAATATTTATTATTTAGAAAAAAAATGAAATCTCTAAATTTTTTCAATTTTGAAAGCATGAATTGTTTCGTTTAAGAATTTGGTTATTATATTTCAAGTGCTCTTCATTAAAATATTTCTCCTTTTGCTCTATTTTGATACTGTAAGAAAAAAAAAGATCTTTTAACTGAAAAGAAATATATTATACTGCGATGTAGAGATAGATTTTTACGAGCATTCCTTTTCCATTTTCAAATTATCTTTTCCTCTTGTATAAAATTTGTTGATTAGATGCTTCTATCTCAGAAAACAAATTAAGAGCTTGGGGATACCACTAACTTGGTGAATTCAGAAACAAATATCATATGGACATTTACAGCTTTTTTCATTTATTAGTATAAAATTGTATTTTTATATCATTTTGATATCATGATTCTTTTTCTGGAAGGTTGCAAAGTAATTGCTACATCAGTTTTAAACAATCAAGCGCTTTATCAGTCATTTCCATTTCAATGAATCATTTTTTATTTATTGCTTTCATTACGAAGAGTATACAAGAAAGTCTTATGATATCAAAAAGAATTCAGACTCAGTTTTGACGAATCTCCACACGTTACCCAGACCTCTGGTCAAGAAAAAACCCACAATTTTAGAGATTATGTCTGTCCTGTGAACACGATAACTCGAAAACAATTAGAGCTACAGGGAGGATGAAATTTACGGGCATGTGGTCTTTTAAACATATTTAGCCAGGTTCTATCAAATTTTGGACAAAATCCGTCAGCAGGAAGTCTATCTATTTAGCAACGGTCCTCATGTAAGACACTATAACTCAAAAACTTGGAATATGCGTGGATGTTGGTTTTTACGGTTTATCTGTTAGATATAGGTCCGTATAAGAGTTTGGGTAAGAATCGTCAAAGCAGGGAGTTCAAATTACGTATTCAATTTTCTTTTAATACGATTCTCATGGCCGGTATTCAACAATCTATTATTGTTGTAAATTTGTTTGCAACAATAAATAATATTTCAAGCATCAATTGTTAACATTTTTTTTGTGTTGTAAATCAAACGATCCCTCATTATTTCAACAAATCTTTTATTCACGAGCTTTACCAATTGTTACGGTTGTGGTGGTATAAATTGTTTTCTTGGGGAATTCAATTCAAAACCAAATTTTCCTTTGAGTATTCCATTGCATTTACCTATTTTATCTGCTTCAAAGTAATATTTTTTTGTAGAGAACGGCCAACAGATATTTGATTTCACAGGTTTGTTGTTTTTTTTTGTTTACTTTCTCATTATGCAGAATTATACAAAGAGAATATCTCTCCCTTCCCTGAAGCATCCATGAAATTATACGAAAGTTTAGAGACCACTCCCTTTGGTTTAGTTCTGTAATGCTTGTTCAAATATTTATCCCTTAAAAAAGGGGCTTCCCCCTTCCTAAATTGATTGGGTGCTCCAAGTGGTTTTGTTTTTTTAATGCATATCAGATACAACAAAGTAACAGGAAAGAAATAAACTGAATGTTTTCTAATTAAGTTCGTGATTTTTAAATGAATAATTTGGTGAATTACATAAGTAATTATATCAAAACTTTAGTAATGTTTGATATTAAATTATATATTTACCGTCCTCCCGGGTTAACTGAAAGAAAGTTTAAAATGTGTAATTTAAATTAATTTATTTTACTAATACTACAAATATTTATATTTCTTTCAGAACAATATACACATATTATTATTTTTTAGAAGTGTCTGATATCTATAACAAAACTGCCAGTCAAAACAGAAAAGAAAGCAAAAATAACTTTGCATTTTGGGTACATTGTGAGCTAATAAAGTCTCTATGTTATTTGAATCTTTATTTGTATTACTATATATCTTTTAGAAGGTTTCATCCTACAATAAACAAAAAAAATGGTACATGAATTATGTTTCCCAGTAGAATGTCCTTACTGGCGTTTTTTCAGTTTAGTTTAATGTCTTCGACTACGAACCATTTTTCTTAATATACAGATGTAAATATTCTGTTTTCTTGTAAATGTTTGTGCTTTGTCCATATATATATTCAATGTTATGCATTTAAATAAAAGGATAAAATCTACTGATTACATTTACGTTTAACCAGGGTACAATATATTTCATTCCAAACAAGAAAATGTAAGAAACTTTTAGAAATACATATTATTTATTCAGAGACAAATTGCTTGTTAGGAACATTTTTGGAAATAAACGTTTGAAGATAGAATTCATCTAAAGTCCCCGTAAGATGGATAACTGATATGGCAAATTCTCAGTAAAGGAAATAAATAATTCCCTGCATAAGGTAGCAAATCCTCCCAGAATATCAGAGAAATCTTTATTAAGTCTAAACTTGGATGGTGTGTATCTCAAGGAAATTTCAGGATAATCGAGCATAAAAATGCTTCGGACAATATAGCATTCATGTTACTTTTTTCTTGATATTTATACCACCCATCGTCTAGTTTGTGAAAAATATGATTGGCAAGCCAGAAACAGTCCGTAACAGGTTCAGAAGATAAAGAACTTCTTTCTTTTTTTATATATCGCCTTTCAGATCAGCCTCACCATTTACGAGGAAGAGATAAATACATTTCCCCAATTCTTTTATATGTTTCTTTTCTTGTTTCATATAACTTATCTAGGAGATATAATTCTGAGGCAAAGGCAAGAAATTGATACCATTTAGGAATTTTAAATTTAAATGAACTTGTCAATTCTCTCAGGAAATATGAGGAATTGGTTACTGTAATAAAATGTATATTCAATTTTCCATTTGTTATAAATCATAATTTCAATCCTAGAGAAAAAAGCAAGAAATAACACATAAAACAACCGACACATTATACTTTTTTTAACATTTGGGAATCTGTACTTTTACTGGAACCTAGATGAATTTTTTATCATTATAAGGAACACCTTTTCAGCTCAATCATCCTTTTACTCTTGGGACTCAAGGCCAGATTTGTTAATTCCCTAAATTCTTTAGACCTGAAATTATGAACTTTCAGAAAGCGTTCGCATTGAATAAATAACGTTTGAAGTTCTTGAAATTGATATGGGCAGTCGTGCAATAATAAAGTTTAAAATATATTACTTAATTTTTTGTGATTTCGTATTATTTTTAAGCGATAATTATTGAGACGCCTATTGTTTACAAAGAATAAATGTGATTACCATACGTTTTAGAAGCTGTGGTCTAGTTACAGAACCTCTACCCAAATATAAAATATATTTTAAAACTGTAAAAATTATTCCTGTCAAACAAGTTAGATATTTTATTTGGTTTTATTTTACAATTTTGACTATTGGGTAGGAGCAAAACAATTTATAACTACAGCATCCCTATTTTAATGAGAGAAAAAAAGGAAATAGATGTCTTTGTGTGATTGTAAGGAGAATCATCTTGGTGGTGAGCACAGGTTATCTTCATAACTCCCATTTTTTGGACATCTTTTAAGAAATATAAAAGAAATTGTTTCTCAACAAGACACCAATAAGTACAATCTATTTTTTTTGGAAACGAAACCTAAGGTTCAAGAGATCCTTAGGACGTTTTTATAATTAAAATCAACAATGTTTTATTACCTTGAATTTTGTTTTATAGGTAGGTTTCAAATTTATTCTGAAACTATATTTGAGAACTATAATACATGACTTAAGAGAAACTGAAACTATGTCCTTATTGAAAACTATACTGAAAACTAAGAAACCTTGTGGTTCAAGAGGTGATCAAATGATAATGATATTACAAAGGAACATGTAATTACATGTTTCCTTTTGTATCTATCATAATGTAACCTATTTTAACATTTTCACCTTTTCCACTCGTTATATATTTACAAATCAATTTTAAAACATTACAAACATTATACAATTTTTAGAGCTAAATGCAAAATATCTTTTTTAAATATTAAAAAACTAATTCATTTTACCTAACCAATTTTAAATCAGCGTATATTTTATACATTAATGAAATACAGAATAAATAGCAGCCAATCGTAGGGATCGGAGTTTATGGTTTCGAGACCTTCCTCCTGCAAGATCCCACATAGACGGGACTTTGTGCAGTAAATCTATGGGAGTTAAATCCAATGACGGAATACGGAAGTTTGGAGTGCAGGGCACTTGTCGTTTCTACATTATACCAACTAGAACTAAAATTGTAATAAAACCGTTAAATAAAAATAAGCCTTTCATAAACGTAGAGATTTTCCCCAGTTTATTTCTTAGTTTAAATGTAATTTATGTTTTTGTCAATCAATGCCTTTCAACAAAAAAATTGTCTCTGGAGCAAACTTTAGGAAAATTATTGCTTTGTACTATCAATTTCCTTTAAATAATAGGTGAAATATTATAATAAATATATAATTTTTCATATAAGGTATCTATATTCCTCTTAACACTTACGTCTTTTGGCGACCAGCGATACCGAATAAAATTTCAAATGAATATCTTATACATGAATTTTCATGGTTCCCATATAAAGTAGTTTAAACTTCAAAGTGCTATAGACATTTAATCCGCACGTTCTTTTTCGTAGCCTTAGACTTTTTCTGTTCCTTGTCCACATTAGCGTAAATTCACAGTGATTTCCAACGATAAATTGACGTCACATTTTGTTAACAACGCAGCCACTAGTGGCTTAAAACGCATGATAAAAAGAATTTAAAACATAGCACCAGTAGATCTCCCAGTTCTCTGAATTATTTCATTATATACACTTTTCATATAGATCATATTAAAATTCAGATCTGAAATGCTGTCTCCCTACTTTATTCTTGATTACCAAAATCAGTAAAAAAAACTATGGATAGCGAGGTACTAGATTAACTACTTTATTATTTTAAGTTCCTTGTTTTAAAATTTTTTAATTTATTTTCAATTTTTTAGGTTATAATTGCTTTTATTTCTGGGTATGCTTCCATTTCCATATCCATCAAACCCAGTATAGATTACAGAAGAATCATTTACAGATTCTAGATACAGGGACATAAAGTGGTGTTATATATATAACACCAGTATCCCATATATATATATACTATCTTGAGTACTTCCCTTTACAGATTTTACAGAAAAAAATTGATGATAAAAAAAAAATTATGTGGAAAAAGGTAAAATCCAGTTAGAGATTTTCTTAGTTTTTAACAATGGAATCAGTAAAACGGTTTTTGAAATAGATTTGCAACAATGAGTATTATTTATATAAATTAAGGCAGAAAATAATTTTAAGAATTTATTTAAAATTAGATAAAAGACTCATTAACTTAATTGATATCATTGAATGAGCAATTTATTTACTTATATTTTCAGATGGTGTAGAAATAATTTTGTGCTGTAATATTTTTTGGAGGTTTGTTATTAAGAAACTCCTCTAAAATTTCGTTTAATTTTTTTTCGTTTAATGAATTAAAATTCCAATTAAAATTTCCATGGCTCGGTGCACATTCCCACCCTCAAAGAGTATGTTTGTTACCCAAATTCCGTTTCTCTAAACATATGGTCGTCTGTCATGAGCCTCAACTGAACACACAGAGATTCTCCTTTATTATTATTCGTAAGTACCGTCATTTACAATGTATAAATTAATATAAAAGAAATCAAATAGAACTGGCGGCTGCTTTTTTGTTTCTAATGTAAGAATTCCAAACATAGCTTAAGGGATATTTTTTCTTTTTTCATTTGAATGAATACACAATCATCTCTCTTTCTTCGTTTAATTTTTGTGTATGAAACAAAAAAGAATTATTTTCAGAAATAGTAAAATTCTCCGGAATAAGAAATCATGTTTATTTAATTCATTATGGTCATGTTTTTTGTTAACTTCAGCGGGTGACGCGAGTGTATAAATAAAGAAAACTGTTTATTAAGTACAGGTGGCACTCAGCGCAAACTTCCCGTTTCCCAGAGGATCTTTAACGTTATTATCTTTCTTTATCCCCTATCATCTCTTGGGCTATAACGATACTTTTCAACCATTTTAAGAGATTCTGTTCAGGATAATACGGTACTTAATTGCTATTTAGATTATATTGATTTATCCTTTACGCTTATGTAATTAATTAAGAGGCTTTTCCATCATGCATTTTTTTTTAGGCAAAGTATAGGTAATGGGGTTGTGGACCGCTATTGAGGTTGCAGAAAACTCAATTTCAGAGATAGTACAAAACAGTTTACAGTACTAAGCAGGGCAGAAAATGCAAGATAACAAAGCGGGTGCAGATTCTCGCCTGGTGTCTACGAAGCATTAGAGTTATAATAAACATTACCCACAAGGGATATGGGTTTGAAACAAAGAGTTAAACGGCTTCAAATCATTAATTTTGTTATTTTTCATTTGTAACTGATTCCTCTAATTGCATGGATACACCCTGGAAGTGACTATGTTGCGTCTTGTATTTTATGGGAATTGTAATTAACACTGGAGTTTTATGTAGCTACTAAATTCACTAAATTTGAACAGAATTGCCAAGTAGTGTCCGAAGAAAATGTATCTAGCTTTTTTTATCAACTGTTACTTCAATACATCATAATTTTTCGTTCTTCGGATAAATTTATACAATTATTGTATATTGTAATTTTATAATTTAATTATAAAAATTTCTCATAAACAATAATAATATAGTATATAATATATGACAGTAATATTGAATTTTAAAAGTTGGGTAACACTGAATACTCTCTTAATTTATAATTTAAATACATATAATTTAAATTTCAGTTCGACCTTGATTACTATTAGAGATTCAAGTTTAAAATATCAGTTTGTGCTGGAGACCCTGATCACATAGTTTCTCTTAGGGTGTACCGAAATTCACCAGAATTCTGATACCGATATCTTTCTGAATACTAATGGGCATTGAACTGGATTTTTATATAATTTACCCTATATATCTGGCTCACAAGTTAATAAGAAAAATTATTGCTACGTTCCCTTTTACTTCAATAAAATATTATTTACTAAAAATACTCATATTTCCTATAAATATTCAAATTTAAAATAAACTTCTCTTTTACACATATTGTCAAGTGTGTAAGTTTCGTACAATTTGACTGAAAACTCAGCATCATAAGCCTATAGAAAACAGGTGGAAAAATTAGGGATTTTTTTTAAGAAAACTTTATATCTTCGAATATTTTTGCTGCACGTTTACGACAATGTATGAAAATATTATACACATGAAACATGACGATGATGAAAGTTACATCCGTTATCAACTTTTCCAATTGAAACAGGAGGATCAAACATTTAGCCTTCAATGTTATTCTGTGGTGGCGCCCTAATTGCTATATTGACCAAATCTTCCCTGTAAAATGCTTAGGTTCTACTTAATGAAAAAAGTGTACCACGATTCTGAGCAACTAATTGCACGACCTGTATTCCTATAATCAACTGTATGCTAAAATCTTAAAATGATCCTTAGCATTTTCAACCACTATATATATTTGCCATGAATATTTAAAGGAATTAATGGGTCCACTACAAAAAGTTCTTGATCCCTTTTCTGAATTTTTTTAAAGCATAAAGCAGAAATGTCATGACCAATTCTGGAAAGGCTACAGCATTCCACAGCTGCCCATTTTCTTTTTTTCTCATTTTCTGGAGACAAAATTAAGAAGTTGGGTTCAAGAGATAAACTCAAATGCCTTAGATATGACTCTTTGTTTCTTTGGGACTAGAAACGGAACAACGAAAACGTTTCCAGCATTTCCACAAACTCGGGCATGGAACTCGTATACTTTTAATAATCTTCTATAATTTTGCAATCTTAAGAAACGTCACTGAACAACTAATTACACGTTCCAGTTTAATCTTGTGATTGGTGTTGTGGAGTTTGATTTAATTGGTTATTTTTTGGTGATCATAGATATATTTAAGGTACGCATTTTTGGGATAAATTTATTTTTTCGATTCACATTTTATTTCTTCTTTAAAAGCGTTACATATTACTCGCGCCCATTTCTTTTAAAGTGCTGTCATATGTTCATATTAATCGTGCTGGAATACTTTTATATGAATTAAAGTTTTTTTAAAGAAAGAAACGATAATTTTGAGAAATTTACAGGTGTTTTTTGAATTACAATCTAAGTGTTTTTTCTGCAGTGCACAATGGCCCCTGTATAAGATGGCTGACGAAAGTTGGCATTGGGTTATTTTGGGAGGGATCAGTGCATTTTAAGAGTACGCATTTTTAGAACAACTTTATTTATAATTCACATTTCATTTCTAAAGAAAGACATATTAATAGAATTCTAGATTATTATAATTTACGACATTTTTTTAAAGAAACATAGGACATTAAAAAATTTTCGACTATTTTTGAAATTAATCTGTAAGTGTTTTTTCTGCAGTGTATAATTGTCTTCATAGAGAGCTGACAGAAAGCCTTTATTTATTTGAGGTATAGAGGCCATTTTAAATGCAATGCCAGAAAGATGTTCAGGCTCAAGAATTTTTGATGTTCTTTAAAATGACTCTATAGAATTAATTGAGATACATGGGAAAAAAATGTTGGATACATTAAATTTCTTTGCAATCCGATTAATCAATAGAAACCATAAATAAGATTAGTAAGCGAGTAACTCGACATGTGTTTCTGATTCCACAGGCGATTCGAAACATATAAAGCTCTAGGTATACCATCTTCTAAGTTCAAAATAATGCTCATTTGGTTGAATCTTTTATTGTATATTTTTAAGTGAGACCCTTTCATCTACAAAGAGCCCAGGACTCACCCATGTAATCTTTTTGGACAAATTTCCAGCATCACCAGCATCAGTTATCAATTACAGTATGTATTTTTTTCACAATGCCTGAGCAGTGTAAATAATTTGCGTGATTTTCGATAAAATGTTATATAATGCATTCTATTATTATGTGAGATTCTCATTAAATCTAATAAATAACTTCGTTATCATCAAAGGTTATTTAAAGTTGCAGATATAAATCAAAATCTGCAGTTTCATGAAATTTATAGAGAGGGTAATAAAAAAATATTTTACATAGGATGGATGGGACCTCAATTTTTTGTTACGTGTGATTTTCATTTACATTTTTTTAATTTATTCTACACACAAGTTTATTTGAAATAAAACTTATTCTGAAAATAATTGCAATGTTAATCTTTATCTAAGATTTTAGACATTCAGGAACATTTTGTTTCTTCTTGGGATTATAAAACCTGACTTTCTTCTGTATGAAAAAATGTTAAGGTTTTTTAATGCAATACAGATAACTACTTTTCTTCAACAGGCCATCCATTTAGTTTTTTTTAAATAATTCAATACTGGAAAAAATGCCTATATTATTTTTAGAGACATATTACTAATCCAAAAGATTTCCAAGGATCAAAGTCCATCATCAAAATCAGTTACTTATTGTTGTGTAAATTGCTTCTAATATAATAAATGTAGTAGATTTTGATAACATAGGACGTCCATAAAGTTAACGATAGATTTTGTCTTAACATGAGGTTTCAGGACTACTCATGCGGCATTTTGCATTGCAAATTTATTTGGCGTTGAAATATTCCTTAATTGTTGGTTTATTATTTAGTAATCCCATTTCCCAATCAGGAGATGTTAAGAATATCTTGGTTTGGAACACAGAAGTATTTAATAATATCAAGTAAAAAAATTAAGTTAATACAGATTACCTTGTGAGGAGTTTTTTTTTTAATCTGTGATTTAAAACACTTTAATTGATACTTCGATGTAATTTAAAAAATTAAGATACAATTTAACTTCTAAATATTTAATATTTTACTAATTATAGGGGGTTCGATCTAGAGTATCAAATGTAATAGATACTAGATTATACCACACACGTGATTATTTTTTAGTTTGTTTTCAGTTGATAAAATCGGCTGACCCCACTCGCAGTCTCTTTTCATATTTATAAAATTCAATGCCAGGCTTGTGGTATTTAAGATACTAATCGATTTTTTGCCAGGTTGTATGAAATGGACAGGTTTAAAATTATTCACAAACAGGGACTAGGCTTGTTCAGTTCTGTCAATTTGTGAACATGGCCCTTGCCCCTTTCTTTTAAGCAAGAGTGACCGCTATGTCGGGAATACAGGAGTTCCTTTACCTATTCAAATAACAAGGAAAAAGAGCTTATTCCAAACTCAGTGTTAAGCTTCCATAAAGAGAGACATACATTTTCAAAGAGATATCCAATACCAACATAACTTGTTTTTCTTACATGATCAGATATCTCTGATTATAAACAATTACTTCACAATAACTTTAGTCACATACTCTGCGATTTTAAGAGCACTTTATAAAGGAAGGAAATATTTTCCTAATGGAACATAAATAGCACCAACGTCAGTCGGAAGCCAAATGGATTTTTTCCCAAGTTGTTTGGAATTCCTTTCAAACATGAATTTTCTACATTATTTAATATTAGGATGAAAACGTATTTTGCTTATTTCTCAGTAAAAGTTTACAAATATATGATTTTGTTCAATTTCATAACCACTTCGGGTTATCCATATCTCTATCTCAATACAATTTTATAATTTGAGCAATAGTTGTAGAAATGTATAGAATTGCCGTCTAAGGGAGTGCTGTCTAACTTGTGTGGTTGTTATTTGCAGCATGCTTTACAGGAAACGTTCTTTAATGTATTGGTAAGCAAGGATCTCGCTGTTTTGGCAGAAAACTTTTCTATATTATGATTACAAGAAGAAAACATTTCATAATATACAGTAATCAATGTACATTTGTTAAATACCAAGAGGAAAGAACAATTTTTTGGTAATTCTAGCGAAGGACAGAAAACACGCAGAAACGTTCTTTAATATATTGGTAACAGGATCCTTTGTTTGTACCAAAAAACTTTTCTAAATTATCCTGCAATTTCATAATATTGAAGCATTCATTTATTTACATTTGTTAAAAAGAGAAAAGAGATAATTTTGATAATTCTGAAGGGACAGAGACGGTAATTCTTCTGAAATAAGAACATCACAAGGCATTCCTGCAAATTGTAGTAAAATATTTTACTTATAATATAAGAGAATTCTTTTGCAGGAAAAAAACTGATGGATTTCTTTTTTTTCGTGAGGGTGTCAGTTCAACCAATTCAACCTTCACAATATTTTTCTATTCACGTAAATTCAGTTCAATAAAATAAAAGGTACAAGGGAACAAAATTTATTTAATCTTTGACTGCTATACTAATTCTGTGCTATTTTTCAAGCATTTTCTTCTTTACTTTTATTTCAATCTGGGTACATATTGTAAGTTTAAAAGTACGTTATTCTCGCTGAAAAGAGTCTTTCGATAAAACATTATTTAGAAAGACCGGGAAGGTTGCTGATGGAACTGGGGAATGGATTAGAATTGTTGTTTATAATTGGAACCACTTGAATTGCCCGGAAATAAATAGAAAAAAGAAAATATGGAACAGGATACGAGATACTTGAAAATCGACTTCATCTTTAAACAAAGGGGTTTTGTTTCATATATCCCTGCACTTCTTCAATGACTGAATATTTCTAGTAGTTGGAAATCTTTTAAGTGAGCCAGAAGAATGAAGTTCAGATAAGACTAGGGACCATTCTGAGATATACATTTTTCCTCCCGTTATATGATTTTTTTAATTCAATATGAAGGATACAAAATAAATGATTTTTGTCCTTAGATTTTGATAAAAAAATATTATATTGTAAACTGAGAGATATTCTTAAACTTAACGATAGTTTTATTTAATTTAAATTATGAACGTTGGTAACGTCCAAAACTTCAATAAGTTATTGGTATATGTATCAATTCTGTTCATATCATGCTTTTGATAGATTTAGAATTAATTATTAAAACATTAGTTTTGTAAAAATTTCTAAGCATCTCTAACTCAACTCTTATAAAATTTGGCAACATCTACATATTTTTCAATTATTTGTATTCAGTTTTTTGCTTTCCGATCAGTAATATAATTGCTCTTAATGATTGTCAAATGCTTATAATAATACAAATCTTTACATCTATATTTAAGGTCTGAACATTTATTTATTCACATTTATTATATAATTGATCTTTGCTCAGACATTTTATTTAAATAATCATTTTAAGTATTTACTAATACTTATAGTGTAGTGTAAATGATCATGTGCATTAGTTTAAATAATGAAATGTTTTTTTTTTTATGATTTGTAAGAAAAATAATACACAATTTTGATGTCGTTGAATAATGTGCAGGTAAAGAAATTACGGTTAAAGAAGTTGTATGACTTGATTATATTTAAAACAAAACAAAACATTTTCTGAAACAAATTAAAAGCCCTACTTTTACGTATTTCAAAATAAAGGGTATATAAATATATTAAATAAAGACAAGTCTGACATTTGAATTAACATGCATTGATAATAAAGATAAAGCACACTTATATCATTTGTCTTGTGATGAAATTTGAAAATTTCAGGTAGTTTCATTCTTCAATCATTATAAAATGTATGCTAAAACTGCCCAAAATGTGCAGGAAGATATACCCTGGAGCTTTTGCTAATGTGCACTTTAGAAATTGAAACAGTATTCAAGTTATATTTATACCATCACTAAGGTGAAATTGTGGTAATGGATTATGCAAATTACTAAGTATTAATGGTTCTGGCACAATGGAACAGTGATGTATTTTCTAGATAGATTAACAATATATTTAAACAAACAACTTTCCAGATTCACTTTATAATAAACATAGGTACTATTATCCACATAGCAGCATACAAGAGAATAGGTGTATCATTTTCTTACTGGAAATCCATTCATATTATAAGACGATCCATACATTAATTTAAATGACTTTATAAGCCATCTTACAATTACTAACGAAATAGATACCATTAGATTAACATTGATTAAGATTGCATGTAATTGTCCAGACAAGAGCTTCTCTTCATTTATTTTTCAAACAAGTAAATCAAGTCTCGAACAGGCATTGAATTACTTGTATAGAGACATTTCGATTTTGCAGGAGCAAAATAATTTAATTAGATAAATCTTTGAAGGAATAAAATAATTGTAGGGATAAAATGGAAGAGATATCTAGGTTTTATTTATTGAATTAAAATATTTATAAGATTTTTCTCAAATCATACATTGACAATATCTATAATTGAAATAAATGTGTCATTTAAAGGATAATCTTGATATTTTTAAGAACATAGCGATGTGTATTCTAGCAATACATAACGATGATATTTAATATTGCTATGAAATAAAACTGATCGATGTTCGTTTGGAATATATAAGTAGTAAATTCTGGTTAAGAGGAGAATACACTTAGAATTCCCTATTCTAAATGTCAAATCAAAAGGAATAACAGGAAATTCAACTCGGAACGGTATATGTGGAACGAAGATCTTACATTTTAATTGATATCAGAGTAGAAAGGGATATCTTCTTCCTATATTGGTTGATAAAATTATATTTTGCAATTAAACGAAAAGATAGATACATATAATTAGAGGCAAATCTATCCTTTTGGAATACATTGTTCCTAAATAATTTATTTTCTTTGTGAAAATTATTGTTTCAAGTTAAACCAATGAAAGCTCAATTAAAACGAAATAATAACCATATTCTTAGTTTAAAAACGATGGTATAGACTGGGTTTTCAGCCTAAATTCTGAGATCTATGTAACAGGTAACTTTATTGCCAGATTGTCCCTAATTTATGGATTTATTTTATTTTTTGTCAGTATTTTTTTAACTGGAAAACATTTTTAAAGCTTTAGGAAAATGTAGTTTTCAAGGATAATAAAAGTAAAAATATTTTGACCGGTTAAAGGGTCCTCAAAACTCAGACCTTGATGGTTAATTAATCAGTAATTCAAAATTGGCTCAAGCTGTACATACTTACTTTTAAGCGCACTTTATCTCCTTAAGAATTTTGTTGACAAATATTAAAATTTATAAGCTGCTTCAGTAGCTTCCAATATAAGTACTTTCTATAGATAAATATCCAGATGCAGGCGTTGTAAAATTGTCAACATCTTTTTTTCTCTCTCCGTCTGGATAATGTCTCTACAATCATTAGATTAGATTTGATGTTTTCTTTTTCATCAAAAGAAGCTTAAATAATTAAGTGAATTTACAGATAAATTATTTCTTTCATCATCCAGGGTTCGCATTAGACCTCCACAGACGTATAGGTCTTATCACTGAGTGTATCTGCGGAACAGAAGAAATGGAGACAATTTCATTTATCAACTTTCACCCTTCAGTTTCCTGAACGTCCAGCGATCCGTTTTCTTTTAACTTAACCTTTGCGTCCTGTCGTCAGATTTAGCGGGGGAGGAGGCTGACACCCTGGATGATAAATGGACACACACGAGGGATCGGGGACGAGATACTCCGGCAATCCCGAATTCCAGAGATTTGGCTAACACCAATGGGAAACCCTATTTCCCGGTGGAAATCGGACTGACAGACTTGATTGAGCACTTGAAGGAGACATTTCCAGAGAGTTGGTTCTGGATCCCAGTAGATATATCTACTCCCTTTGCAGATGGATGACTGTTTACTTTGGGGGAAGGAGTCGAGGGTCTATGATAAGGTTTGTAACTAGTATTGTTCTCAGTCCCCACACCTCTGTGGTTTGTTTATATTTAGGAACAGTTTGATAGAGAAAGCAATTGAGTAGGAAATACTAAATGTAATTAGAGGCTCCTAGTTTAACTTAGACCTCTGGTGGGATCTTTTATGTTTAGAGATATCCAAGAGGTCTTCATAATGAGATTTGGCTTAGAGATACCGGAAGAGGCCTTCTTCATGCATACACATGGAAACAAGGGAAAGGAGTTATTATTCTTATACATATTCCAAAATTAACATATCATGGTAACTTTCCTTTCACATACATGTATATATTTTTATGTATGTATTATTGCCAATTGGAATAACAACTACGTTGTTAATTTCTGCTGTTAATTTCAAATTGTGAATTAAAGATAGATTTACGCAAGAACTTGAGGAATAAGATGCCTAATTATGTTGGGTGAACAAATCAAATTTAATTGGCAAGTATTTGTTGGTCATGTAAAACAGTGACAAGTATTTATCTAAAATCTGCTCACTGAAGCTTCTTCTTGATGTTTATGGGAAAGTCGTGATGAAAACAATGGAAGTGGGTAGACGTATTTTACTAAAAACTATTTTAAGTATCGATCCTTAAAGATTCTTTTTTTGTTGATTAAGACATAGATTACACAATTGAGAAAATATAATTCTTATGTGCCTTGAGTTACTTATACTAAAATTGGTACGGTGCACTTTACTTTCTTCTTTTTTTTTTACTTTCGATGAATTCTAAAACTTTTAGATGTGAAATGATTGCGTTGAAATGTATAATTTCCTCAACCCAGGATTTCCATGATAGAAGAAATAAAATAAGATAAACGATAAATATACTAAAAGTAAAACATACTACCATTCATATGTGGTTTCTCATGTCACATAAAGAGTGATATCAAAGACAAGAAAATTGGTCCTTTTTCAAATTTTATGATGACAAAATGCACTGTTTAAAGGCTAGCGAAGCAAGAAGTTAAAGGATGTACAAAATCAGTTCATCATGTAATATAATAAAATTTCGTTCATTTGAATCCAATTCTAATTAGGTGGGTTGGAACTCTAAGTTCAGTTAACACTAACCCATTACGCTGTGTACTCATTCTCAAATCTGTTATAAATTCATGTTTTCAAAATTTTTTTTATACAAAATTCAAAGTACATCTTTTCAATAGACCTTCATTATTTAAAAAAACTTCAAAATTTATTTTTTTACAATTTTTTTGTTTCAAAATTAAGAAATACTAATTAACGTGAATTCATTGTACCTTTCCTCAAATCTGTCATATGATACATGTTGAGTGAAATTTTTATACCAGAGCCAAGTACACCTTTTTAATTTTACCTGAAATGAGCTTTTATTTAATTTTAATTTTATAAATTAACAAATGTTTAATATTTAGATAGACATGGGTGAGGGAATTTTACCTATTTTAATAAAAAAAAGGAATTGTAAAACAAAGTTTTCGTTTTCAAAAGTTCATTTTCAGTATAGTGAGAGAAGGTTAACACTTTGCTTGTCTAAAAGTTTCAGAGCAATATCTACTCAGCCAGACCCACAGAAAAACCACAATGAATTAACTTTTGAGTATTTTTTGTTTCATTTACTAAAGGCAAAAAATAAATTTTGACATTATTTTCAAAAATCATTTCAATTATATAATGAGAAGAGATATTTTACTTTACTATAAAGAAATTTCAAACAATAATCAATTCTGAAAAGGTACTTCAAGTAACAAGTTTAGGAGTTAACAGACAAGTAACAAATTATTTGGATTATTTAATATTTTTCAAATACTAAGTAATAAAATTGAGGGTGTTGGAAATGAGGGATTTAAATAATATCTCTGAATGATACGGCTTCACAACTATCACTTAAAAAAAATTCAGAGTCCCTTAATTTAACCTCAGAACTACAACAATAGGAGACATTTACAGATATATTTCTATAACCATGTGTGACTTTAGGTTTGTTAATATTTTGCCTTTTATTACTTTTTTAATCTTTTTTTGTTATGTATTACATGTGTACTATTGTAATTCAATAAATGATTTTGGGTTCCAATTTTTACCAGCAATTGCATAAAATATCCTATAACAGATGTGAATAAGCTGTATAATTGCTTTTGTCAATCGTGTGTCTCATTTAAAGGTATTAGCTTGCTCGACAATGAAAATTAAAATTTAATTTGTAAATTAAGCGATGTTTTTTTAGTAAAGAAACAATATCTAATTAAATATAGTACATATAGAAAAGCAGTGTTTTTTTTTCATTAGGCAATAACATAAAAGCATATCTGTGTCTTAGTATATTTGGCAACCTCAATTACAAATCAAGAAAATATATTGATATGGAATAATTTTGCAAATACATGCGAATCGGTTTTCTCAGAAAGAAACAATTTTATTTTAAGAGAATCTCCCACCATGAGTAGCAAATGCTACTTAAGTTTCAATAATTGCAGTAATTATTTTCCTTTCCATGCACGTAAAATTTCGAAAAAGAATAATAAATATCATAGAAATTTAAAATCTAGAAAGATACATACTTTTCATTATAAGTAGAATTTTTCATATGTTACTACCAAATAAAATAAACATAAGTTTAACAAATACATAATACTTGTAAATATTGTTGGATAAAATATTATGTCGATGCAACTTGAAAATAATTTTTAAATTAACCCTTAATTTAATTTTTTAATTAATCTTTTCATTAATTTAAAATCTGCTAAATTTGGGAAAAAAAATTATTGTTCAGGCAAAAAAACGTTCATTCATTTACCAAAATTATAAATTTTTATCCTTACTATTCTAATTAAATTTTACGTTTTCTTGAAGTTAATTTATGAGCTTTCAAGCATTTCAAGTCAAATAACCTTATACTTTTCGGAAATATTTGACTTGTTGAAAATTGATTTTTTTTCTTCTGTTTTTTACAGTAGAAAGCTTCCCCTTTTTCTTACAGAAAACGATCCATAACGTAGAAGAGATCGATGCAGATTGTAATCAAATAATATCTTTTGCATGGGAAATATGACAGTAACATATTGATACAGTATTTATTTTACAAGGAAAAATATCTATTAATCCTTATCAGTATTTTTTTTATCAGATGTTTTCAGAATTTCAATAGGATTCCCAAATGAAGAAAATATTTAAACAGAACGTCAATTTAAGGATAATTTATTTTAAAATTGATTTATAATTATTCTTTACATTCAAAGAACATTTATTTGCTGATGATATATTTACAAATATATTTTACTTAAAACATGTAATACTATTATTAATTTTATTTTCAATTAGGCAAGTTTTAAAATATAAAATAAATGGGGTAATATTATTAAGGATAGGCTTTCATTTTTTTTGCACGTGGATCGTCATATAAACCTTTTTAGATAAATTGTTTCAATAGAATATAACATAAAAATCTAACGGTATTATTATCTTTTCTGTTTTTTAGGACAAATATGTATTTTTTTAATTATTTTCCAATTCAATAAATATCGAGATTATTAAAACTATGTGACAATGAAATATTTCAAATTTAGAAACCTATGCATATTTTGCTAATTTCTCTAAAGTACCAAATGAAAACCAGCACCTCAAAATAATGATACAAATATTTAAATCTACTTTCTAAAAGTACACATGTGCTTATGGGTGACTAAATAAAACACACCATGTAGAATTCACTCTTTATTAAAATATGAGAAAGATTTTTTTTCGAAGATATTTATCATCATTATTTTGCAATAATTTTGAAATTAAAAGGCAAAATTAAAAATATATAACTCTTTATTTATTTGAGAATGGACTATCAATTGAAAATTCAATATGTACTGTGCTTGTGGATTGAATATACCTGCTTTGATACAATTTTTTTTGTAGAGCACAGTCTTCAATGTTGTATATTATTTTATATATAGGAATTTATTGAATATGTATATACCTGCTTTCGTACAGCACAATCTTTTGAATCTGTTTCTGTGATAGCTCCAAAATGTGAAATATTTAATTGTGTTTATGGGGAGGTTCCTGATGCTTTCACTATATAAAAAACGGCCCTTTTCAGGGCCAAAAAATTTTATTCCTTCTTTATTAAGGTGAAAGCATTAAAAGGAAATCAGCTTTACTTTGTAAGTTCTATTTGAAGAAAAATATCTTTTTTGAGGCTAAAAAATTTTATTCTGTGCTGATTTAAGTTAAAGCATCAGAAGCAAAATAAAGCCGATTCATATATATATATATATATATGAAGATTTTAAAATAACTTCTAGGACACACAGTGTCTTCATTATAGCAAGCGAAGCGAGCAGGGTTTGCGTAGCAAACCTGGGAGGATTGCAACGCAATCCTTCTGGGGGTTGGCGAGCTTTAGCGAGCAGGGGGCAGAGCCCCCTAGTATAAAATAATATACAACATTGAAACAAATTAAAAATGTAAAGCAAAAAAAATACACTTGACAATCAATCACAGAAAACTTCCTCATAAACACAGTTAAATATTTCACATTTTGGAGCTACCACAGAAACAAATTCAAAAGATCGTCCTCTTGATAAGACAACATAGAGTTGTCCATGACTAAAAATCGGCTCATTGAGCACCAAATATATCTTTTCAAAAGTTTGGCCTTGCGACTTATTAATTGTCATGGAAAAGGCTAAACGAATGGGAAATTGCATACGTTTAAATTTGAAAGGCATGTTAGTCTGAGATGGAATCAAAGGGATTCGGGGAATGAATAGGCCTAACTACTGGCAGTCTCCCAATAACATTTTGTCCACCACGTTGTCGCTTCTTCCAATTTGTGGTACTCTTATCGAACACATAATATTGTGGAATATCTGAGTAAGAAATGTTGTGAGCTGAAGGATCATTTTTGTTTAGATCAAACCATGATGTTAGTGTTGTTTTTCTTAAAGCAGCTCGTTCAATTGCTTGGGCTTCTTGACCGTCTTGGTACACAATCGGCTGTTGCTGTGGTAAATGCACAGCTAAGCGCACTACAGTGTGGGATTTATGCGACAAATTAAATTCATTTAAACGCCACATGGCTTCAGGTGCACTAACATACCTACCTTCAACAAAACTTAAAATTTCATCATGATCCAGAGCACCTTTTTTTTTGTTTTTTGACCGAGGCTGCATCATGTCCTTTGTATACATATTTATATAAGTATTTGACACTTTTAACTGAGGCACAAACTTCAACATTAATATGTGCATTAAATTTTTTAAGCAACCAAGGATTATATGGGACAACTCATCTGTTATCAATCGAATATTTCCCTACTTGGACAGGTTCAGTGGCTCTTCTGCGATAAATAGGGTATCCATTAACATTTTCCTCTGTATCATCCTTGAATTGTTTCGGAAAACTTTTGCAGCATTGTCCATCTCTCATACATGGAGAATTTATATTCATAGTTCCACATGGACCATGTATCATGCATTTTGTAACAATTTGGAAGAGTCTAAGATCAGTGCAAGGATCTGGAAGTTCTGTACTCACAAACTTGTCAATGTCATCTTTAGTGCGAATTTTGCTTTCTGAATCTAATGTTAGAAGAATGTGGGCATGAGACAAACCTCGCTTTTGGAACTCAATAACATAAATATAGGCCAAAACAGTTTCAAATATTCCATGCTTACAAATATCTTCTAAAAGTTCTTTTCATTTCATATTAAATACACGTACAATAATATCAGGTCAGTCTTCAGGATGTTGTACTCCCTCCATGCTATTTAAAATTTCAGACCAAGATGGGTTGCAAGTAAACGTCAGAAAGAGATTTGGCTTACCAAACTTGCGTACCATAGCCATTGCATCTTGGTAATTCTGTTGCATATGACGTGGGCTCCCTTGGAAAGAAGATGGCAGTATTATAAGTTTTCCAGTGCATATATTTTCATTATGTGCTCGACACTCTAAAGCATCTAAAAGCCCCCGATAAAGTTCAATTCGCAAATATTTTTGATTTTGTCTCAAAAAATGTAAACGTGAGCCTTCGGTTTTAATATATGCATCAACAATATATTGCTGAAAAAGCTTACCACTATTGTGCAAAATACTGAAACCCTTTTGCTGGGAAAGTCTGTATGCATAATATTGTAGTTGAGTGACACGGGTGCGCTTTGCTGTTCTCCTTTCTTCTACATGTTCCATTCCAGTGTTCCAACTACACTCGCCCCTTGGAAATAGCAAAGGATAGGTCATTGGATCACAGCATTGATTTAAAGGTGAAATGCTTTGGCATGTATCCCCAACTGGGTACACACAAATGTCTCGGTTGGCTGGGGACTCTCCATTATCACCTACAAATATAGCTGCTACTTCACTGTATGAAGTAGGTAGTAAGAAAAATTATAGCGCCGAATATCCAAATTTTTATCTTCCAAAAATACCATTTTCAGTGATGTAGTTGGGTGCTCTTGTACCAATCGGTGCATTTGAAGATAAGACTGAACAAAGGGATTGATTTCCCTTAACATAAAATCAAGTTTTTCAAATACATGTTGCAAGCAACTTTGATTGTTACTCAAGCGTTTCTATGTTGCCTCACTGGAGTCAAATATATGAAGCTGTCCGTAACTTTCTTTACGTTGGTCACTTGCATACAGGGGGGAAACTCTGTGGTACACTTGACCATGTAAACGGTAACAGTATGGCCCAGTTCCACGTGGTGGTTTAATTTGTGCTCCCATCGAAGTGAATGCTAAGGCAGAATTGCATTCCCGAATTCGCTGTCGATAATTTTTAGCATCAGGTGAATTTTCAGTTAGAGGAAATGCCGGTAGATGAACCTTTCCATCATGGCAACATTTTGTATACTTATGGGCAGTATTTTTCTCTTCCTTCCAATAAACAGCCCCACAAAAACCGCACTGTTCGGACATAGTTCCACAATTAGGCTCCTCAACATCGTTTTGGGCGACGGCGATTATCGGCTTCGTTTCAAATACTTCGCCTTACAGTGGATTCCTGAACTATTTCCTGGCTCCGTTCAGTTCGCCTTTGTTCATTTCGGATAATATATCCAACAGCACGACTTAAATTTATTATTTTTACAAATTTCCAACTACTAAAAATAGTTTTCAATAAACGTGATCACACGAAGCGACTTCGGACTTTCCGCGGATGTAAACAAATCAAACTTGCGAGCTGTTGCCAAACGGCGATTAAGAAATTCGAACGTTTTTTGTCGCCACGTAAGAGAATTATATATATAGATAGATACATTATTGCGAATTGATTTTCATCCCGTCATTCTTCAGAATTTATGATAATGAGATTTTTGATTTTGAAATTTCTACATTAAAACAAACCGAATGACAATTCAAAAAATATTCTAATGTTCTTGTTCTTTTAAACGCACTTGTTTGAAATTTCGAATGTAAAATTATTTTTAAAAAAATATTTAAAAATTAAATAGACACTGGGTATTTGTATTTTCAAACTTAACACTGGACAGATTTTAACCCTTTATCTACTGACGGTACTTTAAAGTAGTGCTTTAATCACGTTCATACCTTCGCAATATGGCCATTTTTCCAGACAGTATTCACAAGAACACGGAGAATGGAGTTTCAATAACAAGCAGTAAATGGCAGCTGAAGGCAGAAAGTAAAAATTTTCATTTATTAATTAAACTAATTAAGTAGTTTTAATTAATTAAAAAAGTGTTTTCCTCATTCCCAGGGTTATTCTACATACAAAAATTATCTAATGATTAAAAAACAAAATTAAAAAGTTGCTAGTAAGTAAATTCAGTAAATAAAGGATTAAATATCGCTGAACAGAATAAACAACGAAAACAGTGCGCGGTGTATTAATTTTGGTATATGTAACCTTATAGACGAGATTTCTGTTTTGTTTATTTGCATTAAAGTAGGACTTCCACTATAACCATCGATTTCCGCTAAAGCCAAGGGAATCTTCAAAATCTCGACACTCTATTTGAAGATGCTAATTAGCGTTTAAAGTAGAGATTTCTAATGTTATGGTTTAAGGATACTTTGAAAATATTATATTTCACGTTGCTATTGCTGTAGCTCTAAATGTTTACTTAAAATAAGAGCGTAATTTTGTTAAAAGTTTGCCATAATTGTTCGTTATCACTTTTTTGGTGACTTCTAGGTTTTGTTTGGGGTAAAATTTTTACCATATGTTTACAATAATCACTGGCGTTAAATTTTTAACCAAAAGATTTAACTAATTACAATCGTTCCATTTGGAGTTTAGACGTTTAAAGAGCTTTTTTAAACACCGATTTAAATAATAAGGATTACATAAACTCAAAGAACACAGGATTCAAAGCTTTGTGTAATAAAGAAAGAACGGATTCGAACTTGGCGCTTTATACAGTATCCAATTGGTTTAAATCTGAGGGTTACTGGAAAACGGTCTGTGAATTCATAATAAACAAACCAGAAAACTCGTCAATACAAAAAAAACTCACATTCATACTTCATTTATATTCTTTCATTTTAACTAACTTAATAATGTTAGATTCCTATTTCATATGTTTAAAGGGAATAAATATTTAGCACTAGCAGTTCTTTGTGTCGGTTTATGACACAAAGAACTATCTACATTTTTTTAAAAATAATGCACTGAATGTACCAGAACAACGCAGTTTATATCATATCAAACAGTTGTAACTCCACTTCTGTTAGAAATTAGATTTTGTTGCAATATCAGCAGTAGAGTTACATCTGTCTTTTCTGCTGATACAAAAAATTCGGAATATGAACTGAAATAATATTTCCTAGACATTCCTCTTTGATATTAAGCGATACATTTGTTTCATCACAACCATCTCCATTTAACTCGCAACCACAGAGTTCCTGCGAAAGTAATGAGAACAATACTCAGAAACAAACTGTTATCAGTAAATATCTTGACACATCTTCTAAGAAAACAAGAATTTGCTCCACAATTTCCGGCTAATTTACAAAATACTTGTACAATCAGTGAAAGATTTGAATTATTTACATATTTCATCACTTACTTTATTGCTCTGCTATCATATCTATTCAGCCATTTCAACAGGTTTCGCAACTTTAAATTTCGAGTAAATGGTTGAAGAAAATTCAGCTTTTCCTACGTAAACAATGGTTTGGGAT
>BGPR01003381.1:1563-19268 GCA_013235015.1 Araneus ventricosus | reverse complement strand
GCTTGGCTCCCAGTAAAATCTCTGTAAAACGCTCTTTCTTGTCATAAGATTAGCATGTGAGGGAAATTTCACAGCTTCGTAACAATAAGATCTTCACTATTTCCAATGGCATCCGACTTTAACAACGTATTTACATTCCGCCTGTAAAATTGCAAGATAGCATTCTCCACTTGTATACTTGTGAAAAATACCCAAATCAAAACTCTTTCCTATTAACTGTTATATTTCGTCTCCTTCCATATATCTTTGGCGTTATAAAATTCTTTTTCGATAGAATAACATATTCCTAACTAAACTGCTGTTTCTGGGCTGCGCTGCGCTTGATTGCCCCATGTTACCATTCGAATACATGAAACACTAGAATTCATTTTTAACTTTTTTATTGATTATGGATTCATCATATTTGGAAATTTCTTGTTGAAATATACCTTTTCGAAAAATAGAATCGCAATTAATGGAAAAAATGAAACACATGTGGAACTTATATTATTTATTAATGGTGTTGAAAATTGATTCCAGAACTGACTGCTGTGTGTATCTTAGACAAAGAGAATCCTGAGACACAGCACAAATTAATCTAAACAAATAAAAAGCAACTTGCATTTATTTTAATATAATTAATACGTTTTCCATGTGCGTC
The DNA here is from genome assembly GCA_013235015.1 of Araneus ventricosus. Lineage (NCBI taxonomy): Eukaryota > Metazoa > Arthropoda > Arachnida > Araneae > Araneidae > Araneus > Araneus ventricosus. The sequence goes on along the minus strand of BGPR01003381.1, from coordinate 18,628 downwards.
CTGATTTTCATGGAATGGCGTTTTCCATAATTTGTCATAGATAATCATAATTTGCTTCATTAAAAGCATAAAACAATTCTAAAAAATGAAATGAAAAAATAAATGACCCTAGTTTTGAAATTTACAAAATGAATCATTGCATATTTTCAGTTGTGGTTATAAAACCTCGCATCTATAGGAAAACAAAGTAAAACACTTACTATAAACATGAGAAACGCGTGACCAATGCTACACTTTAAATGTAGAATATTTTAAGTAGAGCTAACTATATTGCAATGCTTTGGCGATATGTCAAACAAATTAGAATATAAAATTCGTAGTTCCAAAATTTCATAAAATAGTTTTTGAACTTTAAGAAGAGTCTTAGAGAATTTTATCCCTAATAAATCTTCAAAAGGTAACATAAACTCCCTTTAGTACAGAGGTTCCATATTACGTTTGCCATCATTATTAAAAATTCTACTTTTATCTTAATTCATAAAAGTTTTATCTTGCAAGGGTGATGGAGCAAGAAAATTTATAGTTTCGAATTCAAAAGGGTAACAAACAAATAATGAATGATGAGAAATTAAAGAACCGAATTAGATCATATAGATTCGTATAATAAATATTTAATCCTTTATGTGTACAAATTATCCTTTTCAGTTCTTAATATTTAGCTCCAAGCACAGTAATTCATATTCATTTATACTTTACCTTAAAGCAGCAAAGGCGAAATTTTTATGAAGCGAATAAAGATTCCATTACATGCCCAAAAGTATGACTTTGTTACTTTATATAAAAAATTAATAAATGATCTCTTAGAGGGCATTCACGTATATCCTATTAACACTTTAAGGAAAAGACTTTCGCTGTGTGTAATAAATTTTAGATCAATCTCCAGCATGGCCTTACAAAATGTCATCAGCCACTTTCAATTCAATTCCATCCCTGACACCCATCAAATCCAGAACTTTACTTTTCCACATAATTGAACAAAAGGTAAAAAACCAAGTTAACTACTGATAAATTACTCTCTTCAGAATACAAGACGCAGGTATCAAGTCTTCATACACGTCTTATCATGAGCGGAGTAATAAGTCATTCTGTGGAACAGAAGAAATGGATGTGGAAATCTCATTATCAACTTTCGCCACCAGATTTCTGTCTAAGCGTCAGCGATCTGTTTCCTTAACCTTTAGGTTTCCTGTCGTCAGATTCAGCGGGGGAGGCTGACACCCTGGATGATAAATGGACACACGCTGAAGATCGGCGAGGACGAGATACTCCGGCAATCCTGAATTCCAGAGATTTATTCTTGCCAATGGGATACCTATTCCCGGTGGGAAATCGGACTGACGACTTGATTGAGCACTTGAAGAGCATTTCCAAAGAGTTGGTGATTCTCTGGATCCAGATAGATATATCTACTCGCACGCGTGAGAATGGATGACTGTTTACTTTGAGGGAAAGAGTTGAAGTATACGGATTAGAGTTTCTAACTGAGTTTTGCTCTCAGTCCTTCCTGTGGAATTCTGTGTTTTTATATTTAGGGACAGTTTCGATTGAATACGATGGATGAAATGTCTAGTATTTAATACAATTTTAAATTGCAATAAAAATTGTATTGATTAAAATAAATTTATAGAGTCAACGAGGAAAATATTTTTTTATTGTTAAGCAGCATTTGCCTGTGCTCTTTCTTTCATATGTCCATGCTTATAGTCCATGATTATGTAGGAACAATAATTCACTAGAAAGACGGAAATCCCCTGCATCTGGACTTACAAATGTGCACATTTCATCGTGATGGCTTTTTCACCATGGATTCAGGGAAGAGTGTGTTTTAAGAAAATTTATATCGAGTATTGTTGTAAAATTCTGTGCTTACTTGGTCATTATAATTCTTAAAACAATTAACCTAGAATAAATAAATGTCATTTGAATTCCTTTGGCGCATCAGATTTCATGCTTTATTTATGATACACTGAAAAATTATTCTTTTTATAAGAATACAACATGTTCCAAAATAATTTATCATGTGATGGTTGATATGTTGAACTAGCAGTTTTCCTCAAAATCATTGATTCGCTGGATCTGAATAAATATATTAGAACATATAAGCCTGGATGATTGGGGAATTTGGATTGGCTAATCGAAGTTTATATGGCATTTCGAGCATTGTTTTGAGTCCTTTCGACTGGATTTTGTGGAATGTGAGTACTGAAAACGTTTCAAATAATTACTACGAAATCCCGGTTAATTAAATTCCGATCAGACTTCCTAAATTATCTAAAACGAATGAATATAAATCGGGATCATTTTTTCGTTAATATAAAACCTATTTACGAAAACAACTATGTCATGGATCCCTTTCTTTTACCTTATATGTTTTACTAAAAGATATTATGTAGAAAATCGATTTTCCAAAGATTTGGGACTCATTTAAAGAAGGAGATATAGTATAAACATACACGATTAAAAATGTTTGCGTTGAGAAATAACTGGAAACAGACTTGTAGATCTTCCACTCTAAGTGGAATATAGTTTGATATGTTGAAAATTTTTATACCTATGTTAGGAAATTTTATTTTTCTACGCAAGATAAAGCAGAGAAATCTCAGTGCAACAGAAAATAACGTTTTTTCATAAGTAATCAATAATAGAACTTGAATCAATACACTTTTCCGTATTTAGTTAATAAATACTAGCATTTACAAGTATAACAAGAGAAATATAAATTTAATTTTTTTTATTTAAAATACTATTTTCTGATATCCTATCGAACATTTTCGATTATTATTCTAATGGAAATCATTATATTAAGCAAAGTAAAAAATTAAGCATTGTTCTCAAAATCTTTGGTTAAAACTGCGACTTTGACTTCTTTCATAAAAGTATAAATAGAGAAGCTGTAAGTAAAACTATAAACGTCAATAATCAATTCGTGTTCTTATCGAAATTTTCAGAATAAAATATAATATGAATAATCATTGCTTCAGATAATTAAAAACAGAAGATTATTTAATAACATTCTCGAGAAACATGTAATGCTCCATTTATTGGAAACTTTAACAATGACATATTTTCCCTTAATGAGATATTAAAAGCTGTCAAATTTTCAAAATGATGGTCTGATAAATTATGCTCAAATCTGATGTTAATTGACCTAACTTTTATGTAATGAAGTTTAATACATTATTACAAGCATAAATAATTTGGAAGGAATTAGTCTCCCTATTTAGAATGGATTCTAAAATATATTGATTTAATAATGATTTTTCGATTCTGAAATTGTGAAACAGTTATGCAATATTAATGAGCCTATTTAAAATCGCATTAGTAAATGATTATCTTACAATATAACATAATTTAAAGTGTTTTTAATCGATGTTAACATTAATGAATAATATAAAATGAGTTTCGAGTTTAGACAATATTTATCTTATTTCATCAAAAATGTCGAGTTTTGTTCAGAAAAACAGCATTTTCAAAAGTTTTCCACTTTTATTTTACTGCAAGATATGAATTCTTCATCATTTCTCTGCTTCAGTAAAATCGTTCGCTTTTGGAAATTTACAGTGAACATAATTTCATTAAATAAAATTTCCAAAGGCTTGGTTTCGACTGCTTAAAAATGATGATTTCGATATACAGCAACAACATGGGAAATCATTAAAAGTTTATAGAATTTTAAAATTATAGTTATCTATGCAGTTTATCTTCAAAAAATTTTGTTTTCAAGATAATTGTCTCTGACTTTGAAATTCTAGTATTTAGCGCAAATTTTAAGAAACAATTCCGAAATACATTTTTACTGAAAGCACTTTGGTTATAGATTGTTCCGTATATATAAAGTAGTTTTTCATTAAAGATAAATAATTAAATTTAGAAGAGTAGTAATTTATTTCAAATTTTCTTCCTACACGTATTTTCTTGCTTTATTAGAGGCCTGGTTTTGTGTGAAGGACAAAACAAAAATGGTTTTCGTCAAAGGAACCGCTTCGTAGCTGAGACCACCCGAGAAGACCATTACAATCCTTTTTCACAATAGGTTAAAAGGAATGGATTCTAAAAATTGTTTTCCCCTCCTTATTAGTCACTTTATGATCCCTCACATACGTTCCATATGGTTGAGAAACAATTAAACATACGGCCCCCATATGTGGTCACACAACTTAGCAAGTAAGGACAAAAAACGATTAATGAAATTATCGACATCGCCTTGCCGCTCATACGCGAGAAAATATTATATAGTTTTTAACCCAATTTCTTGGCAATATAATAAACTGATTTAAGAAAAAAATTCAGACAAAAGTGCAACGAAACTCTTTCGACATTGACACTGTACGGACAAATCAAGTAAGCACCGAAAGCGCACAGGTAAAACAATTTAAGTGATTAAACAAAACATCTATAATTTTTTTAAAGACACAACATTGTTATTTATCTAACGTGACAGTGCTACTACACCTATTTCAATACTGCATAAAGAAACTCTAAAAGCAGTAAAATTTTTTGTCTGTCCTGTCCCATGTCCATTCAACCGGTACGGGTGCTGTAATGGCATCAGGCACGGGGACATGGGGCGGCGTTCTGTCGTATGCACCAGATGGCACTCCTTCAGACTACCATTTTTTTCAATTCATGCAGAATGGTCTTCCCTTAGAGTTCCTCAGTTCTCATTAGGTTTTCTAAAGACGCTCATTTTTTTCAAATCCGGCAGACTTCTTCCTGTACTGAATCTTTTTGCTGTTGACAGATGAACGAATATTGTAGCTTGTGATGGAAAAATCACTGAATAAAGCATTTTTTCTTTGTCAGAACAAAATTTTTACTTATTCTAAAAGTCCCAAAATATATTCAAACACCTAACGGTCTTTTTCATTCTAAAAGTTTTTTGATTTTCAACAAACCTTTGTATAATAAAGAAAAATTAATCACCAGTAATAAAGGGAAAGCTCGCATGATAAAGATATTACATTTTATGATAAAAGAAAACCTATACCTTTACCGAAATTTCAAAACTAATCTTATACAGGAGGCTTTCCGACATTTATTTTCCGACAAAAAATATGAATTAATGGTAATCTTTAAAATATATGCGTAAATTACGAGAAATAAGTGAAATCTACGAAAAGTTTAATAAATTCTGATATGAATGTGTAAAAAAAAAATTGGAAAATTAATTGAAACTTCTTATTTTTGTCATTTATTGGAACTTTTATGAAAATGTATATTGTATAGCAATGAAACAAATTAAAGTAAAAAAACATATTAAATTGCAAAATACTCATTCAATCTACAGTTCTTTGGAAGGAAAGAATAAAATTTTATGCTGTGTCTTTAATTAGAACAATCTCGTTATCTCACATCCCGTTTTAACCGACATCGGTTCTTAATTAATTAATAATCATAGAACAAAAACGAATTCAGCAATTCTTCTGTCGTTCGGTAGACTAAGTTTTAGATGGTTTTTGATTCTTTATTTGTAAAGTGTCAACATCAAAAGGTACCTGAAATCCAAGCGAACGTGCAATCAGATTTTCTGAAGACTTCAAGCTAATTAGACAGCTGTGATAATGAAAGCCATTATTCTTTTGCTAAATTTTTGTACATGATTTTGTATTTTAATCATCCACTTTCATGTGTGCTTTTCTTTATGTTGCAATTTATCATGGCTATTCAAAGGAAACGAGTTGTTTCATTAAATGAACTGAAAGAACAGTCAAATGAGGTCAGTGATCTTGAAATAACTCATAAGGGTGTAAGATATGCTATGAAGAAGTCTTGAAACCCACTGAAAAGGAAGAGAAATCTTGAATTACCAGCATGATGCTTTTCCTGATATGACGTGATATATCACCTGGAAAACCCGAATCGGCAGAAAAGCAATTTACTGTCATAAACTTTAAAAATATGCCGGGTGTCTTGTGTTAATAGGATGCTTTTAACACTGCTTTAATTATGCTTTACCATGATTGGTCTAGATGATTAGATGGTTGGTTATATAGTTAATCTTTTTACTTGAAATACAGTACATTATTAAAGATATGAAGTCGCATTCACTGTGCAAAGTAATTTACGTATGAAGTGGCTTCTTCATTTTTCTTTCCTCATTATCCGACATTTTCGCTAAACCAACATCGACAATCCCCTTTCATGTGTGGTAATTTAGACTCTACTGCATACATTTTTCAAGAATGCATTAAGAAGATAAAAGTATTCGTAGTGGCCATATCAAAAGTTTAAAATTCGTCGACAAAGAAAAGACTTATTCCTCTTGCCCTTGTTCCTGTCCTGCTTCCCTTGCTCATGTCATTGCCTGTATTGGCGCCTCTGCGGGGCTGCTGTGGAGTGAGGGGGGAAAATGGACTTGTGGTACTGTTACAGCGACATGGTGTCATGGACCTGGTCTAGTATTTGGACCAGGGGGACATGAAACAACAACAAGAAGATGAAAGTAAATAAACCAGAATGACCAATCATAAATCGTTTAATTCGAGCGAAAATGGCCTTTTGGGTAGAAATATTCAGATTTGCTCTTTAGCATGCAGGATTATTCAAAATAATTCAAATTACAAATGGCTATAACCTTCTTGTAATAAACTACATGATAAAAATTTGAACACGAACTGGAAGAAAACCTGAAATTTTGTTTGGGTACTTAATAATTGTCCATGACATTTCTGACACATTATAAGTCTCATTCCTTGGTCACACGGGCAGTATCTATGCTGCGATCCATTTCACTACCATGCGAAGCATTCTCTACCCGTACCTTCAATTCTTTCACTGGCAGGCAAGGGATATGTTAAGACAAAGCCTACGGTACATCCCAATGAAATGAAGCCCATAAAATAATTTAAGAAGATTTAGATAGCCATGCACTCACATCCATTGGAGCTTTTTCTTTACGTTGCTTTTATCATGGCTACTGAAAGGAAAGAAGTTGTTTACCGTGACGTGGATACTAAGAAGCATGTTCGCATCCATCGATGCTCTTCTATCGAACGCGCATCAACAGATCCGAACATGCTTCTCAGTGTCTGACTTGAAATGGGCTAAAGCATGAATGTTGCCCGTGTGGCCAAGGAAGGTAAAATAAGGCAATTATTTACGTACCCAAAAAACTTTAAGCTTATTTTTGTTTTGTATTTGGATTCTTTGTCCTATCGTTGTTTGTAAGAAATTTATTGCTATTTGTAATCGGTGCAATTGTTTCGAATAACTTATGCATTTATTTATTTAGAAAATGCACACTACAGAATAAACTCCAATTACAGAGTGCATGATACAGAAACAAATACTAAAATAGCCTTAAAACACAGATTAATAAAAACGAAAGATACAGAAATCACTAAAAACACAACAATAATTTAAAAAGCACACAAAATAAAAACGCTCCAAAAACACAAAAGCCGCAAACATTCAGTCTTAAAAACACCATAAGACATATTAAACACATCAAGATCATCAGAGTACCTGTTAAAATATTATAAAATTTATAAATAGAAAAATTACGTATGTAATTAAACCTTGAAAATACATTTACAAGTAAACAATTCTTCCTCAGACCTCTAGTCGGCACAGAATAAGTGATACGGCTCAATATGTCACTGCAGTCAATGGCATCATTAATTAACTTATGATAAAATAAAAGACAAGAAAGATGACGTCGGACCCTCAAACTGTGAATGCTGAAAATGATACATAAATGAGATGAGGATAAGTCTTGTGGATAATAGAGATTTATTAGGTAAAATAAGTAACGCAAAAACCTAGTTTGTACCTATTCAATAATTTTAAATTCATTTTTATTATAAGGGTACTAGACAAGACAACAATACTCAAGACACGAGCAGACAATAGCGAAAAATAAAACCTTCAAAACAAGTACACCGGAGAAATGTCTCGTATTACATTTGATAAAGCCAAGTTTACAGTAGGCCTTAGAGACAATGTTGTCAATATGTTGGGTAAAATCGAGCCTAGAGTCAAAAGTAATACCAAGGTCAGTAACTGACTCGGATCGGCGTAGTAAAATACCATTTATTTGGCAAGAGTAAAAATTAGGCTGTGATTTTCTAGTAAAGCTAAGGATGCTACATTTTTCAACATTAAGGAGTAATTTATTTATGAACCCTGTATAATGTTTCTTTCCATTTGAAACAATACAGACTTTCTAGTCAGTTACGTGATATATCAAACGCTGAAGATTTGGAAAAGCAAAGCACAACAAATCAGGCGTTATAGCTTTAATTCTGTTCAGCGTCAAGATTTGCCCAAAGAACGAAAAATTCAATCATTATCTATGCCTCTACAAGTCATAGTTTTCGAGAACATTTAAAATGAAAAAAAATGATAGCACCCATTGCATATAAAAATAAATCTCCGAAACCAGATATTTACATTGAATATTAGGGATGATGATGCTTTAAAGTTTTCTGTAAGGAAGCATACTTAACGAAACTCATGTATGGAATCCATTCGCGTCTGAAAAATTATATTTTTATCTTCATTTGGAAAACAACACGCTATTTAATCGGTTACAATCAGCCATGACCCATCACAATCACAAGACTCATGGTGATGATAATATTTACAGTTATCATTTTGAGAATCTTCATATGTGAAACTGTCTTCCTTTATAAATATGGGCATCACCTATATAAATATCGGTTTCTAATAAAGGCCATCTTCCAAACAATGAACATATATACATTCATTCTCATTTTTCTTAAAAATTATGGATCGTAGAGGCAAGAATGTGAAATAATTTTTATGGTTAACTGAGGCTTCTTGCTTTGTAGAGTTTATTAGATTTTTGGAGACCTTTGTCTACGCGAATCGGGCAGTCTATTGATGCAACAATCTACTATTCAAAAATTGCCAAAGTTACTGTATACCTTCTTCTTCTTCCCAACCAATAAGAATTTATTTAACCCTTTAACTGCGTGAGTGGTTTATATACCATATATATAAACCTCCCGCCGTTAAATCGATAAATTTATTTTTTAGATTTTTTTGTTTTCATTCTTACCAATTAAATTTTAAAGAATCTTATGCATCGATTGCAATGTTTCATCCTTTAAGCCTTTTACTGTCATGAAGCGTTAAGCCTAAAAATCCTAGAAAGCATAGATTCCTAAAAATCAAACATTCTAAATTTTCTAAATAATCACCTTTTCCCCTTAACGTTTTGGAATTCGGAAGGAAATCAGTTCGTCTGCGAAAAACTTTTCGCATTCATGTGCTGCAAGAATGTCTGAGTCGGTTCGTTTCACTGTCTAAGTTGTAGCTTTGATTTCCGTTTCGTTAGTTAAGTTCACTAAATCTTACTGTTTTTCAATTCAAAACCATGCGCTTCGTTAATTTCATATACCAAGCTAGAATTTTACTCTGCAAGTTATTCAGAAAGCAAAAATAAAACTTTAGATTTCATCTATAATGACTGTTAAACGGTAAACTGTGATTAAAATACCAAAACATCTCTAGTTTTATTTTGATCTGTTGATATACAACTAAAGCTTTCGGAAAAGATATTTTCATCGATTCGCATGCTTTTTCTTACAAGTGAAAAAGTACTTACAATCAGCTGTTACAATAAATTATTTTAAATCAAGCTAAATAGAACTGACGACAAGATATTGCTTATTATTTTCAAAAAGTATGAATTATTGTACAAAACTCTGAAGATAAATTTTCCTTATAAATGCTTATAATTTCATATACACAATACTTGCATCTTCTCTTCAGTCGCTTAAAACAGAAAAAATTATTCAGCAACGGCTATAATACTCCTGAATAAAAAGTCATACATTTGTTTAACTTTTACATTATTGTTACTGAAGCTTTGACGTGGCAAATTATAAATAATAAAAATGTTTATAAAGTTAACTGTGACACATATAAAGAATTACGTACCGAAAGCATCTTTAATGTTATTATCTTCCTTATATCTCACTATAACAAATAATCTTTTAACCTCTTAAGAGATATAATTTCGGATAATTCCTAGGTAATTCACTGATATTTAGAGTGAATTCTTATGTAATTAGCCATACTAGCCGCTCTCGCCGCGCTCCGGGCGGGTTCGCGGCCAGCACACACTTTCCTCAGCACTACCCCTGCCACCTCGCTTCTTCGAGGCTCTCAGCCACTACTTTTTCAGTTTTAAATACTGCATGAAGATCAGTGGAACAGACTATAAAACCGTAGTAGATTTCATATTCTTTGTAGACAACAGATTCCTTTAAAATTGTAAAATCTTTCAATACACCTCATCCAGTTGTAACGTTTTGTATACATTTTTCAAGAATTACGGCATAAAAGTCTTCAGATCCATAAATACAGAATAAAATCGACCTAACAAAACAGTTTCCATCACCTACAATAGGTATTTTACAATATTTTTAACACACCTTTGTGATTGATCTGTTGGGATCTATATATTTATAATAATATGGTAAAACCCTCAGACAATTCGCCAGCCCCAACCACGAGACAGATTTCGACATTTTTTTTTTAATTTCAAAGGTTATGTTGCCTAAATATGTCATCAATGGTCGTCTGCCCCCCCCCCACCCTCCATTTTCGAACGAAATTGAAAAAAACACTTCTCCTCTGTTCATTGTCTATGAGTAGGCCTTGTAGAAATTCCCCAGTCACAATCACCTAAACGATTTCGACAATTTTTATTTTATATGAAAACTTATGACGTTTAGATATGTCATCTAGGGTCGCCTGCGCCTCCACACTCCATTTTTGAACTAAATCGAAAAACTCTTCCCTACTGTAAACTCTCCATAGGAAAAAAACCTTTGAACAGTTCGTCAAAAACAACCACCCGACGGATTTCGACAATTTTTATTTCATATGATAGCTTATGACGTCTAGATATGTCATCAAAGGTTGCCTACCCACCACCATCACCTACCCACCCCATTTTTGAACGAAATCGAAAAAACATATAGAGAATGTATGGTGGAGAAATGTTTTTTTCTATTTCGTTCAAAAATGGGGTGTGCTGGGGGGCAGGCGTCCCATGATGACATATGTAGACGTCATAACCTTTTTCTTTAAAAAAAATGTCGAAATCCGTCGGGTGGTTGTTTCTGGCGAACTGTCCAAAAGTTTTTCCCCTATAGAGAATGTGCAGTGGGAAAGAGTTTTCTCGATTTCGTACTAAAATGGGGGGATGGGGAGCAAGCAATCCTTGATGACATATCTAGACGTCATAAGCTTTCATATGGAACAAAAATTTGTCAAAATCGGTCAGGTGGTTGAGGCTGGCGGACTCGGTGAAGAATTGTTTACCAAATTATTTTAAATATATAGATGCTGTATGTTTACGTAATTAGCAATTAAGAAGGCTTTCTGCATGAAGCATTTTTTTGGTAATCAGAAAACTAAGTCACGCCGCCCTGGCTTAGTAACTGGGTAAAAATGAATTACAGCCGCTACAATACCTCGAGTAATGAGGCCGAAGTCCTAGTAGCCATCACCGGATAGATTTTAGTAGTTTCAAAGTTCGGAGAGTCAAATTCGAATTTGGCACAGTTAAAACTTTTGAGTCATTTAGGCCATGGCAAGACATCTAATTGTAATTTTGTTAATACCGATGACAGTAGGTATCAATTTGTAACTTTGTAAATGCTAATAAAAGCTGAGACTTGTGTAAATAATTCGAGTTTGAAAAAACCTCGATTAAAAATTTAAAGATTAAGACGAAGTGCAGACGTTACATTTTTAGGGGGGGGCAAGGTCTACTCTTCACAGAACTACTAGTACACAATTATTAACTAGTATACTACACTAAAATATTGTTTAATCAAGGATTCAGCTGATATGTTATAAGGTGATTGCTGTCCCATTAATTTATCAAATGTTTTTTTAAATTATAATATTATAAATAAATATATGAAATTTCCTTGATATAAGTTTAAATGTTCTTTTTTTTATTTGATGTGTAATTTATATCATCTGCCTTCGATCTGTGCATAGACTTCTTTTCAGCAGGGTTTCTTGTATTTCGCTAAAGTAAGATAAAAAAAAATTGTTTCTGTTGATCCCAGCTCCATGCATAAATTCATAAAATTTACATAAACCAGTCAGTTCGAATTTTCGATTATCTTTGGAACGAAGAAAAAAATCATACTTCTAAACACCCTTTCTTTCGTCCTGACTTCTCTATACAAAGATTTGTTTTTCTTTTTGTGTCACTTCGAAAATATCTCTGTTTCTTTTTCGGTGCAATTTATCGACATTCTTTGTTTCATAATAATGAACAGTTTTGTTTTTCTGATCTCGTATTAAGTTTTTGAAAAAACAAAACAAAATTGAATTAATCCGTTTCCAATTTGGTAGGCTATAGTACATGTTTGAGTCATTATTTTTCAACAACGTAAGCTTAAAAACACATAAAAACAAAGGTATTTGCTTTTAATTCTATTCTGAGTGACAATTTTTTGACGAAATATTCAGAATATATATATGTTCTGAACAACTTACTTTTCATTCTTACCAAACATTATTTTGCTTTTCTCTTTGCTCTTTCCAATAATTTTTGTGTTTTAAATATAATATTTTTCACGAAAGTTTTTTTTCACTATTCGACTAAGTTCTAAAACTATCTACCAACTAAGAAAACATGCTGTGTCATATCGCTTTTATAATTTGTCAATAATATTCTTTAAGGCATTCACGAATTTATGTATATCTGTTATTAAGATTTAATACTGGGGAAAATTTTACAGCAATTTTTTTTATTAAAGCCCTAAAATTGGCAATTCTTATTTTGCAATATAATCAGATAAATGAATTTTGAAAATATTACTGCCCTCTTTTATTTAACTTGCGTTGTTTTATGTTTTCTAAAAAAAGTTTAGTATTCTATTCTTCACTCACTTCCTGATATTCTGGAATTTTGCAATTTCGAACATTTTTATATTCTTGATCTCAATGAACTATTTTAATATGCTTCAGAACATAATTCTCAATTAATAAATTGATTTTATTAAATTTTGATTTGATACTAGTAGCGCCATCTGTTAGTGAATTTGAGAAAAATGAGTGTCTATAAATATTTCCTTTAAGAGTAAGACTCTAAATCTTTGAAAAATTTTTATTCTATAGAACATTTATTAGTTCAACCTATGGTAAAAGAAAGAGTTTTATAACATGCTTATTTTCATAAATAATGTATATTTACGAATATTATCATCATAAATTTATCCGTCTTAATTAATACAAGGAAGCTTGATGGCCATTATTTAAAATGGGGATTCATATTTGCATCTTTATTTTTTCATTAAAACTTTATCAGTTTCTAATATCGAAGAACCCTATCTAAAGGATTTAGACCAACACTCTGTAACAAACTCACATAAATAAACTTTAAAGCGTAGATACAGTTTACGCACGGACAGATTCACATAATCTGACTGACAAAATACCTAATTTTGTTGGAAACTGTTATCCGTACATAACAACCATCACACGATAAGTTAAATTTGGTATTTATTGGAACTCCAGGAAAATAATATTTTCTTGTTTTTTGTTTGCAAATTAACCCAGAACTGTCTATTGCACTGGAAGAAATATTATTTAATTTTAATTTTTGTTTAATTGTTTCATTGCAACCTTTCCTAATTACAAACAAACCGCAGAATTCTATTGACAGGATTCAGAAACAAAATTTTTAAATATTAATTTTATAATAAACTTTTATTCGTGAACTTCAAAAAGTTGCCTACTAAAAGGTATAAAAAGCCATTTCTAATAAAGTGTGTGGGTACATATATCAAGATTAAAAATTCCGTGCTCTGAAAAATTATTCTATCAATAAAATAAATTACCTGACTGTCAGTAAGATATGTGTGTGACTGTAGGTCTCTGTATGTATGTGTATGTCTGTGTGTAAAACGTAGAGTGTCTTGATACACTAGTTTTAACATATGTCTCTTATGTTTATGAGCAAACGTTTTCTTCATTTACTGTATTTATACATCGTAATCATTATAAGAATGCTTGATTGTTATTTCTTAAAATGATAATTATTTCTATAAATACTTGTGACCAGGACTCTCTCTAAAAATCAAAATACATCATGATTCCATCGAAAGGACTGATAACAGTATTCGGAATTTCGCCTCTTTCCCTCAAAGTAAACAGTTATTTATTCTAACGTGTGTAGGTGTATGTATATCTATCTGGATCCAGAGAATCAACAACTCTTTGGAAATGCTCTTCAAGTGCTCAATCAAGTCGTCAGTCCGATCTCCCACCGAGAGTAGGTTTCCCATTGGCAAGAATAAATCGCTGGAATTCAGGATTGCAGGAGTATCTCGTCCTCGCCGATCTTCAACGTGTGTCCATTTATCATCCAGAGTGTCAGCCTCCCCCGCTAAATCTGAGGACAGGAAACCTAAAGGTTAAGTTAAAAGAAACGATCGCTGACGCTCAGGGAGAAATTTAGCGGCGAAAGTTGATAATGAGATTTCGTCTTCCATTTCTTCGGTTTCACGGAAGGACTTATTACTCGACTCATGATAAGACCTATACGTCTATAAAGGATCGATCCTATGTCTTGGACCTGAAAGAGGGTAATTTATCTATAACTCACTCAATGTTTCATCTTTTCTTTTAATTGTGTGGCCAAAAACTTCGAATCTGATGGCTGTCAGGGACAGAATTAAATCAAGAGAGGTTGATGACTTTTTGTAAAACCATGTCTGAGACTAATCTGAAAATTATTAAATTATAAAATAAACGTTTTTGTCTTAAAATATCACCACGATGCACATGAATGTCAACCAAGTTACGAATTATTTTAATTTTATAACTCTCAGATCTATGAAGTTCAACTATTAAATAAATCGGCACACTATATTTCTTGACAAATCGATTCTTTATTATCTGGTGAAATTTTGCCCTTTAGAGTTTTATAAAAATGTTCAAATGCATATGAGATAATGACTTATTAACTTAACTTTAAGAATTAAGTAAGCCATTTCGGCAGCTTAAAAGTATTAAAATTTATGATGCTTACTCTTAGACCGTGCTGTTATATAATGAAATCTCTTATCTCTCAGAATGTGTTTGATGGCTTGTAAACTAAAATAGTAAATTTCTCCACTTAATCTTCTTAGCCAGATTAATCTTTGAAGATTTTTAAATGAGGATATAAAGCATAGTAAAGAACGCAAATTAAACATGGGTGGTGACGTGAAATTCGGTTGTTGTCGGAAAATGTTTTATGGATATATTAGTCTCCTTAACGTTCAAAAATTATTTTGTCAGTTTCTGTAATTTCCTGTTTCTATCCTTATTTTGGCTTTATACAATGTCAAAGCATGTAAGTACATCCCTATGCTCATAAAACGAAACATTCGAACTCAAATACTGGCTGTGAATTACTGTTGTTTAAAGTTAGTGTTTTACTTAGTTTTCCTCCAGAAACTTTCTTTTTTCCTTTAGTAATTTCTTTTGGAAATTTGAGATCGTGTGGGTTTTCGAAACTAATATGGTGCGAAAACGAAATTAACGAATATTTATCACAACGATAATTATCTAGTTTGCTGCTTGGTATTTCGGTAGACTTCAACAGATCCAAAACGCAGGTTATGCATTTTAAATGTTTATTGCATAGATTAGACGACACATTACAGCACACACAAAAAAGAACATTAAACACAGATTAAAGCACTTATTACGCCATTATTCCTCGAACTCCGAACCAAAAACTCTAAACCATTAATACATCATTCATTACAAATTCTTTTTAACTCTTTACTTCCGCGCTCGCAGCGCCACCTATTGACATTTCGCAACACATTTATAGCACATTTTATAAACATTTATTTGTTCTTTTCATTTCATAGATTATAATTTTCGTTAACAACGGATTAAATACGTTATACATGAAAATATATGCTTACATTTAAAACATTTATATGAAAAAAATAGTATTTGCTATTCTTTGTATTGAAGTTATTTGCGTACCATTGGATTAGACTGGATCCATTATACTGAATTTCTTTCTGTTAAGATAACATTACAATGAATTATTGGAGGAAAGAATTTTCGATTAACCTTATTTTTATCCATTTTGCCATTCACACACGTTAACCCAGTAACCAATTGATTTAAAGAATCCGTAACTGAGAAAAACTTGTGTTGAGCTTGAGCTTTTTGGAATCAAAGTCATTAACATTGAGAGATGACGTGCTGGCCCCGAAGAGATAATTTAGATTAGCATGAGTTATTTTAAAGATGAGATGCTCAGATTAGAACTGTTGCAAAGATTAGAGCTCATATTAGACGCTGCTTTCCAACAAGGCTTAAGAGGACGAGAGAACTAACTTTTTTGGTAAATGTATTAGATTTTTAGGTTAAGCACACAATAATAGAAACAGTTTATAGCTATAATAGAATTAGGCCATATATATATATAATTTGTTACCCTTTGAAACCCACTTTCTTGGACGTAGAGTAAATATACCAATTTAGAAGATTGTGTGATTTTGCACAGGCATACAAGTGGGATATGTAATCTCACAGGTTGAAAAGCGAAGAGCAGAAGCCGTCAGTTAAAATTAGATGACGCTGGAGGGAGAGAAGATCTCTTCAGAACGCTGCTTTAGACATTCAGATTCATTTTTCCTCTCTGCTTCAGCCAAAATATTTGTCTCAGCTTATGAGCATTATTAAACCAATGAAGAGTTTTTATCTGTATTTGAGTTTTGGGAAATATACCAATTTACAAAACCGTGTGGCTCTGCCCAGGCATATAAGTGAAGTTGGAAATCACGCAGGTAGAAAGGCGGAGAGCAGGAGCCGTCAGTTAAAGTCACATGATGTTGGCGGGAGGAAAGATCATATCAGGACGGTGCTTTAGACATTCAGATTAATTTCCCCTCCTTGCTTCAGTTACATTGTTTGTCTCAGCTTATGTGCATTATTAAACCGATGAAGATTTTTTATCTGTATTTGAGTTTTGGGAAATATACCAATTTACAAAACCGTGTGGCTTTGCCCACGCATATAAGTGGGGTTGGCAATCACGCAGGTAGAAAGGCGGAGA
>BGPR01003380.1:125523-139230 GCA_013235015.1 Araneus ventricosus | reverse complement strand
TCAAGCTTGCAGATTTGTAGAGTAAGATTGCTGCAACTTTGCTGCAAATAAAATTGCTATCTGGGCAACGATGAGTTAGGATGCAAAAAAGTTGTAAATTTGTTATAAAATACTTAAAGAATTCCTCAGAGTCCAGACAGGGTTGTGTACCTTCACTAAGAACTAAGTTTAAAGTAGTAATAATAACTAAGTTTATGGGTAGTACATAAAACATAAAATGCCTGAGGGTTGATGTGCAGGATTGTGTTTAGACATCTAGATTGTCTCTTTTCATATTAGCGCGATTATCATAGCTTTGGCCAAACATATATTTTCATCTCTTCCAGCTGAAAAAAATAATGCTGAATAATATGCCCACTTTGAAACTTCTCTCAAATTTATTCCGCGATTTTGGATCCAAGTAACTCTATGATTTCATTTTTGATAGTTTTTTTCTCGGTAATGAATATGTGATTCATTAGACGTTGTTCTTTTCAAATGGTCAGTACTAAGACGGAAAATTTTCCACTGAATGCAAGTAGCTTTAAAAAGTTTCCATTTTTCTTTCTTTCCTCTTTTTCTTTTGGAAAGCGAGAAATTCAACGTATACTAAACGTTTGAACATTTATCTCCAATGTCCAACCTTTATTTTGGTTTTTTTTTCTGATTTTCAGAATTTACTGTCCATCCTAATCTTTTTCTTTTACTGCACTCCAAGCAAAGTTGGTAAGCTTTCATATGATTTGGAGATATCTCATGTGCTGATAACTGTTCTTACATGTGTTTCCAATCATAAAATCCCAATGCTGCTGCTAAGGTATTTGTAAAAAATCGAAAATGCGGCGGCAGAAACAAAAAATTGCATTCATATGAACTTCTTTAATCTAACGGTAACTTACTATGCTGCCGTTCTAAAAAAAATTCTGAAGTTGAAAATCTCCTTCAACTTATGTTGACAACTTTTTCTATGCTAAACATTTTATATTTTGATGAATTGCTTCATCCTGTTTTTATTTTTCTTTTGCTGCTATATTTCTCTTCCTATAAAACGAACTTAATATTACCTTTTTTCAGTTATTTTAGCGAAGTAACACAATACTTATTCTATAGGTTATAACGTAATCAAAATTTCAAAATTTGGTGTTCAAAACACAAATAACTATGAAAATGTGTAGAGTAATTTTATTTGGGTTTGCGATTATAGGCGTTTGCGACTCTCTAGAATGCCAGAAAAAAATAGGATACTAGTTCTGTTTTCGAGGGTGCAAATTTTCAAACAATTTTCAGAGATATAAATCATGGTCATTCTTAACACAACAGTTGTCCACGAGGCTCCAAGAAGCTTCAGAAAATGTAATTAACATCCCGTTAAAAATGCTCTACAATACTGCAACGATATTTTTACAATATTGCGTGGCATTCAAAAAATTGAACAAGATTGTGGAGATACTGTACAATATCTTGTGCTAATAGGGATACTTTCCCCGCGACCACGTTGGGCGAGTGGTGTGTATAGGGGGGCAGTGGGGAATTTTGACAATATGAGATCATATACGCAAAGCTGCTTTTAGAACCCTATCCTACACAACGCCAACGTCGTAAATCAACAGCCGGCTTACCATTGCGGTGTAATGCAAATAGATTTTGAGGCTTCTCCAAAAAGTTTTGAGGCACGAAGTGAGCTCCTGTGCGAAAAACCGTTAGTGGTGGTGAGCGTTTAGTACGTCTCATATGTCTTGATGATATTATTCAGAATAAGGGAAACCAGATAGCAATTTTAGTTTGCAGCAAATTTGCAGCAGACTTACACTGCAAATCTGCAAGCTTACAGCAGATTTGACACGACAAGAGTGCAAGTGTGAAACAAGTTTGCAGCAAGTTAACGCAAGCTTCGAAGTCACCATGGGACGAACTTGCAGCAAGCTTGCATTGCAAACTCATTGCAAATTATAGCAAAAACAGAGAACGAATACAGCCCGGGATAGAACTCGCGACTTACCGCTTGGTAGCCTGACGTCTATACCACTCGGCCAGCTCGACAACGAGAGGAGAAGATAGATTTCGCTAATACATCGTACGATTCGATTCGTATACGATTTATTTTAACTTAAAGATACATGTACCAATTATGATGGCCAAGTCCTGAAGCCAAACGCGGACATATCGCTAAATAAAAGAACAGATGAATTAGCCAAAAATCTCGTCTTGAGTTTGGCAAAGATGGTTAAAAGTTTTAAGTTTGTTGCTAGTCTTGTCATTTGGCCCTCAGCTCTCTTCAAGGTATATGTCATATATAAGATGTTACAGAGTGAAAATATAGATGTGTCTAATGCTGTGTAGAATTTGCTGACAAAACAATATAAGCTATAGTAGAAATGAGATCAAGCAAGGGGTTTAAACAGGCTCTGGTTAATACACGTGGCCTCTGAAACAGTTTTGAGATTGAAACAGAATTTGAAGAACCAGAAGTTCGACCACTGAAAAATAAAGAATCAATATGATTATAAAGTTCTAGACGAAGCTACTCCAAAGAAGACCCAAGCAAGGCTTCTATTTGAGTTCTATTTTTTTCTTCTGGACGTCACCGTCAATTCTTTGCAGGAACGCTTTGAAGAACTAAACGCTATTTATAACACATTTGATTTTTGTCTTGCATCAAGAAAGCGAAACACTATAAAATTTTAAGCATGTCCAAAAGACCTTCATTTGGCCTTGAATAGCGGTTATCATAATGATGCAAATGGTTTCAAACTTAACCAAGAAATATTAGTTACGTTAATTCTACTACCAGACGAGGTGACCATCTACAAAAGATTCTAACTTACTTCAATATGAACAGGGTTGCTGCAAATTTTCCAAATCTTTGAGTATTTTTGCTTACTTTCCTAGTAACCGTAACTGCTGGCGAGAGAAGTTTTTCTAAACTGAAAATTATGAAAACGCATCTGTAATCCATCATATACCAAGAGCGTTAACAGTAACCATGCCAACTGAACGGGACATTTTGCAGAATATTGAAATTGAGAAGAAATTTTACGGATAAAAAGCAAGAAAAGTTAATTTTTGTATAGAACTTATACTACTGTTTTAAAATAAATTTTTTGAACATATTACTTTAGTTTTAATATGACCTATATAATTTTAAAAATATCTGAAGTTCAAAAATTCTGACAGGCAGGCAGGTTGCAGGTTAAACATGCAACATTTCCATGTAAAAGTTTATTTGGCATTTAGAATACAGACACAATAGAATTTTACAAATACGTTGGCTTTGTATGCTGAGGGGGGGGGGGGCGCCCAATGACTTATGGCGACGTCACATCCCGACACGTGACCTGGAGGAGGCAGCCATTGGTCAATCTTAAACAGCTGACTCAGAACTGCTTTTATTTCTGAGTCGCTTATAGGCCGATCGTTTTGTTTATTCCTCCATAGCTGTTTTTCTATACTCTCGAACCCAAACGGTGCATAAGGTCCATTGTTGCTTTGCCTGGTTGGTAAAATTACTTCGGGCCGCTTCTGCATGGGATACGAAGGATCTTCAGTGGGATTGGGTTATGAAGCTAGAACCCTCCGAATCCGAGATCATACTACTAACGCCACCGCGGCATTAAAAAAAAAATCAAAAGAACAAAATTATCTGCGTTTTCAATTACTATATAAAATAATGATGATTAAAATACCCCCAAAAATCTACTTTAAACAATAATTAACACCTTCAAACAGCGAATTAAAATTTTAAAGATTCCGATTGACGAATCATTACAGCGGAAGATGTTTAGTGTAACGGAAATTATACTTTACCACTTTAAACAAAACAGAAAGCTCGTCCGTATTTCAGCAGCAATCAATTAAAAAATTTTGTGCAATTAAAAATTACTTCAATGAAATAAATGGAGAAATATAATACTCTGATTAAGTCAATTTTTTTTATTATAAACATTTGAAACATGCATGATTACTGTTCTCACTATGCTGTAGCGGAGTCTGAAAATACTAAATCCCAAATTATAAATTTCGACAGCCTTGTCACTTCCTTAAAATTTGTATACTTGCGCAAAAACACGTAGATCTTATATATTTAATCACAACGGATGCCTTGCAAAGTGTTATTTAATAAATAATTATTGGAAAATATTAAAATTATTGTTTAAATGAATACAATAATATCTATTTTATAATATAGCCTCTGTTTCCAAAGAGCGTATGATTGTAATTACTTGTGATGCCTGGTTAGCAACCGTTGCCCTTGGAAAATGAAGTAAACGCCATTTTCTCCGTTTCTAGGCGACGACCTGCGTTTGTTGACAACCAAGTGAGCACTTATTTTTCTCTATTTCATTTTATTTCTATTATCTCGATTCTTTCTTTTTACCAAAATATGTTACATATGCTCGGCTTTTAATTGATATTACGTGAATGCGTTTTCATATTTTAATAAAATTACACAATCTTATACACGTCGGAATTTTTATTTGGAATACGTAGTACATTTCCTTCTTACACATGTGATGATTTTTCAATCCTGTTATTTTTCTCATGAGTTAAACATGTATTGTTCGGAATGCAAGTCAGAATTAATAGTATGAGTTGGTGATACTTTTCTTTTGTACTGCTGATTCAGACGTTAATTAAATTGAATTTACATGCTTTTTTTTTTATTGATCCCACTTGATCTAATTCTATACTTATTCGGCTTGATTCGTAAAAACCGTAGCAATAAACTTGACATAGTTTTTATAAAATATATATTCTGATGCTCGTTATTGTAAAGAATCATATTATAAAGGTTTGATTTTATATCTGCACATTCTAACAAATAATTATAATTTAAGAAATTTATCATTGGCAATGAAATGCATTGCCAATGTTGGAAAAAGTATCTGGTAATAAATATTTTGCCATGATAAAATCAGCTTTTATTTATATAAAATGAGTATTTTTTTGTGTGATGTATTAAATACATGTATGTTATAAAATTTCATCGCATTGCAGTTTCATTTAATTTTTAACTTTTTCACTTTCAGAACTGGTATTTAAATTATCAAGAATACCAGTGTTTGTTCTCATTCTCCATTATTTATGCTTAATTAGTTTTAAAATGTATTGTTATATTTTCAAGAGTTACCAGCAACAATTAATGTAACTTATGAAACTTTTTATCCAAAATAAAAGTGTGTGAGATTAAACTGTAGATTGGTACTTTAAAATTGATTTGTTAAAAGAAAATATTGTTAATTTTCTCTGAAATATACTTTGGATGTGTTACACTTTAAGTCAAACTTCTGAGTAAACTGCAGAAGTGTGAAAAGTTGGATACATGATCAACTGTTATCCACAGCATTTTATTATAACTGCAAATTATAAATATTTTTTTAGCGTCTTTCATAAGCTTAAAATTGGCATGCTAATCTAGCAAATAAAACCAGGCTGAAATTTTCTTGTCTGTTTCTTCAGTTAAATTTCATCGACTTATATTTTTTGAAAGTGACATACTGTAAAGCACCGTTTATATGTTTCTCATTTATATGTAGTTTCATCACAGTCCCAATTCATTCGTTCATGTATTCAGTATTTTGTTTATATGACACAAAGTTTTGGTTATACATCGTCCCCCCCCCATTCTAAAATATGAAATTTCCCTCCTCTCTAGTACGTGAACTGTGTTAAAGATATCATGACCTTGAAACTATTCACAATTGATGAATTAATAGAAGACATATTGTCTAGTGCTAATTTAAGCAATGATATGAAGTTATTCCACCTTTCTTTAGAGGTGCAATAGACTCCATAGAAAAACTTTGAACTTATTTCTTTTATCAAAAGAATAGTGAAAAGCATTTAGCTTAACTCAATTCATAATGATGTACTTAATAACAACAGATAATCAGCACAGCAGACAATGGTTAAAATCTTTTAATTAGATGCTTGTAAGCTTGCACATAAATCATATAATATATGTATAATTAATACTCAAGATATTGGATAAGTTTGTGATTTTTCTCATTTTTATGATAATTGTTTAATTTTAAATTTAATTATTTATTTCCTAAGTAATATTATAGTAGTACTAAGTAATATTATAGTGATACTAACTTTAAAAACTAATACTTTTAAATGAATTTGCATTAGTAGCATTAGATTTGTAATAATCAGAGTTATTTAGTAAAATTTTGATTATATGTCTTTTCATTTTTATGTCGTTTTACGTCAATCCCTTGAAAGACATATAAATGGTGCTTTAATTTATTTTGTAAGTGCTAGAATTTGTAATGCCTGCAAATATTTTTTTTAAAAAAAATTCATCTGACATTTTTTTTGCCATCTATAATATGTTACTTCACTTGCGTAACACGGTTGAGACGAAGTTTAGAAAAAAAAAAAGAGTTATGCTGTATTGAAGACACACCAATATATTTGTATGTGTAGATATATAAGACACTTGATATATTTACCCATGAATGTATATTCACTGATACCATCAGTAACTATTATTACTGAACTTAGATTTACTTTGATCAGTCAAATAATGAGATGTAATAATTACATTAAAAGTATTAATGGCTAAATTCACTTCTACATACATGTTAATTTGAGGCATAATATCAAAGTAGTAATTTTGTTGTATGCTGAGAATGCTATAGGAAGAATTGATGATGGACTATAGGTATGTCAGGTTTGAGTAACATTCTCTGCTGCTTTTCATGAACTAATGGATATTTCCCTTCTTTTTTATATAATTCATATATCTAGTTTTTAAACAAATCTCTGCGTGTCTTCTCTTGCGTATCATATATTCCATTCAGAAAGGCCACACTTTATTATGTTGGGGATATTTTGTTTGTCTTTGTTTCAATACCCATCTTACAGCAGAAAGATGAAGAAATGAAAAACATAGCATGATAATTTTGCAAAATGAAAAATAGAATAATACAGACCCTTGCCATAGAAGAATGAGTAAATATTAGTTCAGTTTATTATTATTTTTTAATTTTATTTAGTTACATGAGAGCTATTGAAATATCCACATTAATTATTCAAATTGTTGGTCCCCCCCATTTCATAACAAATAAGTTTCTAACTGTGCCTGTGCAAAATTCCTCTTTTAATCTCTTTCTTTTTAGTTTTCTTATTATTTGCAAATAATATTGTATCCACATCAAAAAGGCGGGTTTCAAATTTCACTTAACAATAAAGAAATTTTAATGTTTCCCTTATTCGAAACACTCATACTTCAGAAATAATAGCATAAATATTGTGCCTTTATTCTTAGCAAACCTAAGAACTTATAGTGTTTATGATCTTAAAAGTCTTGTTAAGTTCTTTAATTTATGGTTATTTGTATTCATTTTCTGCCAAACAAAAATTATAATTAAAGTACAGAGTTGTTTCTCTTTTTATAGTCCAAGAAATATATTTTGGCACAAGTCATGCACCTAAGATTAATTTTGTAGTTTGTTGACAATTTTTTATAGCACTTTTAAAATCATGCATCATATATACAGATATCTTGTTATAACAACATTATAAAGATCCAAGCAATGATGCTGTGTAACTTTTTACAAATGTTTTGATAATGAAATAAAAACATTGCATAACTTCTTAATGAGAAAAATAAGGCCCCTATGCTGAGTGCAAGCTCTACAAAAATCCAAATATCAGAGAGTTGTGATTTCTTAGTGAAATTCTTTTCAGAGAGGTCTGGTATACCTGACTAAATGAAAAGAGTTGATACTAATAGCTAGTCTTAATGTTTCTGTTATCTATCGAGGAACTCTTTCAGATACCAGTGCTCGTATTCGCTGTACCCTCTCTGCTTCCTCGACAGTTCTCAAAAAATCTAAGAGTATTCTTAAATATGATGAAAGGCTTTATATTTAAGTTTTGAAATTCATTTAGCCAAATCAATTTCAGTGACATGGTTGCAGAAACTCAGCATCTTAATCTAATTCTCCTGGAGATCCACTATGTATATGGGCTTAATGCATGCTAAGTCTGTCATTGGAGGTTAGAAGCTCTCTTGGATGGCGTGGAGTGCAAATTTTGAAAGTGGGGTACCTGATCAGGTGTCAGCTCATTATTTGACCCAAGTTACATCATCTATCCCTAATAGCATCATGTGGCTTCAAAATGAGACATTAATGTGATAAAATAAAAATTTTAGTTTTGTAAAAAAAAAAAGTAATAAAAAACTGGAATTTTGCAGCTGTAAGTTTGGTATTGGAAATTAGGGTTTTTGTTTTTTAAAAGGGTATATAAAACTCTAATAATTTATCTTTATTAAATTTTCAATTTGGTGTAATTTTCACTTATAATCTTGTAGTTTTAAACAGGAAATGTGAAGAAAAATAAATAGAATCACAGTTGGTTGATGTGTGCTGCCCAGGAAAGAATTTTTTTTCTAGGAATCATCAGTACTTTTTGTAACATTCTATAAAAACTGAACAGGGTGGATATGTAAACATTTATTTAGAAAACTTGATTTCGTAAATACCTAATGAAAGATGAATGTTGATTGAAATATTATTTGTTGACAATTATTCTTGAATATTATTTCATACGATTTCTTTGAACTTCTCATAAATTTTCTGATTTAACATGATTTTATATTTAAAACTTAAATCTAGAGATTTATAGCTGTGTAATGGGGTCATGCATTTTATGAATGTCTTGTGGATCATGTAATTAATTTAGGTAATTAGTATCCTAATTTTGTGTGGAGTTATTTTAAAATTCAAGGTCTCAACTGTTTTAAATTATTATTTATTCAGCTTTGAAAATGTCAAGAGAAGTGTTAAGTTTGAATTAAACTACAGCATTACCCCTCTTTTACATGTTTCCAGAGGCCAGATGAATACAGAGGCTGTTCGCAGATTTTTTAGTCGATTTTGTTTAGCTATAAGAAAAATTCGTTTCTTAATTTTCACAATAATAACATTTTTGAAAGCATAAGTTATCTCCTACCTAAATTTTTCATTTATATACAAAATGGGCTTTTAAAGAAGCAATGGATGGAAAGCTACTTTTTTTTCTCTTTCTGAAGAGAATTATTCATTTATTCAAAGACGCTGTGAAAGCCATGGTTTTTCGATCTTAGATAGATAATATTGTTAACAAGAAAAAAAAAAAATGTCTAAGTCTGTCTTCAAGTTAAAAAATTATTCCAAATACGTATCCAAGGAAAAAACCCAGTTCTTCGAATATTTCAAAAGTGAGATCTTTAATGTTAAAAGAAAGTCCTTCAAGTCAAAGGTTTGTTAAAAAATGATTAAAATACTTAGTATTAACTGTAAACAAAGTTCCTAATACTGATTAGAATCTTAAAAAGGCCAAAAAATAAAACGATCATCGCGTCTTTCTCCTCGTCATATGGCTGAATGCAGAAAACGCTGCAGAATTCATATCAAAAGCATTTATGAGAAGAATAAATTGTATAAATAGTTGAATCTTGGGTCTATTTAAATGATTGCAAGAATAAAAGACCATTTTAGATTATCAAAGAGGAGTAAAAAAAAAATAAAAAAGATAATAAAACATGGTTTAAAGAATCGAAAGGAAATTTTTCTAAGGGATTTATGATTGTTACTGGTTTTTCATATGATAGCAAGATTAAAATAAATTGACTGGAGAAAAATGTTAGGATCAACTCCACATACTACCAGGAACATATTTTATTCCCAATCTTCAAATATTAAACACAATCTCTGTACCCACAATGCTATCATTATATAAAACTGCATCAAGACAAAGCAAGCAGCCACATATAACACTCCACTTTTTATTTCCTGGAGAAAATAGAACAAGAAATGGGTACTAAGACTGTATCCATAACTGATATTCTTGCTAATTCTCCTGATGTATCACCCATGGATTTTTGCGCTTTTGGACTTCTAAAATGCGCATTATCCAGACGTCGACATACAACGTTTTGTGGACTTTGGAAAGCTATTAAAGAGGAATGGGACAAAATACATCTGCCGATACTACAACAGATATTTTTATCAGGGAAGTTATGATGTAGAAATTTAAGAATAAGGGTGATCAAACTGAACATTTTAAACGCACAAAAATATCTTAA
The DNA here is from genome assembly GCA_013235015.1 of Araneus ventricosus. NCBI lineage: Eukaryota > Metazoa > Arthropoda > Arachnida > Araneae > Araneidae > Araneus > Araneus ventricosus. Next base: position 129,173 of record BGPR01003380.1, on the reverse strand, counting down.
ATACAGTAGACTCTCTAATCCGACACTCCCTCTAGTCCCACGCACCTGTTGGAAAATGTTACTTGGTGATGAGTCATTCTTTACTGTTAAAACTTGAAACCTTCCCCCTTTCAGTACATGATTCTTCTATTGTCCAGACACTCTCTGTAATCCGACATGTGACCGGTCTCATATATGTCGGATTAGAGAGAGTCTACTGTACTATGACTATGAAAATCGTCTAAAAATGTGCGAGCAGCCTCTGTAGCATTGTAAACCGGGGGAAAGGGTAAATCATGGGAAACAACTTTCAATAATTACCACTTAATCCTTTCAAACTTAATGAGGCATCTAAGTACATTTAAATCAATGTTTAATCAATCTTCGAAGTATTAAAATTAATCTGATGGGACCAACAAAAAGTTTTGTAAACGACGGGAAAACATTAAAGACGTGAATATGGAGTAATATGGTATTTAACAGAATTGTTTCGTTACTGAGGGCCTTTATTAGGTTCTATGTTTTTGGTGGTTAATCTTTTTTTTTGATTAAAAACTATTTTTTTTTCCCAAACACTTTTTGATTGAGTGTTTGGAATGTTGTTGACTGTTTTAAAGAAAAATGTTACTTCTGTGGCTGATGCGAAGAAATCGATTTCAATGCAGCAAATATGCAGCAAACAAGCCATCGAAAGAAATGGATATTAAAACTCTTGTTTTTAATATTTTCAAATGAGTGAGAAAAATATAGGTTCTTAACTATTGCTAAAAGATTAAACCCACCGTTTTTCGAAACAGATTTTTCAACACCTAACACAAAAAATGTCCTCCCCCCCTGCAAAACTATAAAACATGTATTAATAAATTGCTGATTAAGATCTATTAGCGAAGCTTAAAAAATAAAACCCGATTTTATTAGATAATTGAAAATCTCAGCATTTTATAAAGTTGAGATTTCTCTCTTGAGAGCCCCAAAAGGGCGGAGAAAAGTAATATTAGAAAAAATATATTTAAAAAAAATCGAGTGTTTTTATTTTCATGTTGTTTCCCATCTCGTTTTTCGAAGCGGAATTTTCAACACCTAACACAAAAAATTACGAAAAATCTCCCTTTTTCCCCTTACAAATAAAACTATAAAATATCTATTAATAGATTGCTGATTAAGATCTATTAGCCAAACACAAAAAAATAAAATCCGATGTTATTAGATAAATGAAAATCTCTGCATTTTATAAAATTGAGATCTCTCTCTTGAGAGACAAAAAGGGCGGAGGGAAGCACATTTTTCATTTAAAAAGTCGAGTATTTTTCTTTTCATATTGTTTCCCATATCATAATTTTCATTTTTAATTCAAGATAAGAATTCTTTTTTCATAATTTGTCAATGTCGCATTTGAGGTCTGCAATTAGGTGTTTTTTTCTCTCCCCTTTGCACATATGTTTTTAGAAAATTTGTTAACTCAGAATTGATTGTGCATGCTATCAATTCGATAATTTTAATATCGGGAAGCATCTGGATTCTTATCTTCGTGAGAAGTTCTTCACGATTTTTAAACGAAACACATTCCTTTGCTAGCCCCCCTGCTCCGTTCTCCTGAATAGTAATCCTTTTATCTGTTATTTCATACCCATAATCTTTCTCTTATCACAAATCAGGCATTCACCTCGTGTTTAATGTGTTTTTTTTTCATTTGTCGCTACTTTTATTCTGGATATACGAATCAAGATCGATTTGTTTCAAATGTAAAAACATCTTTATGAACACTTGAAATTTTGTTAGTAATTTAAAACAGACTGGGTCAGCATCCGATTTTATTTTTTTTAAAGCAAAATTTGTGTCCTCCTGATTGGAATTTTTTCTAAATTCGAAACTGATATCTTTGATTAATTAATTGATTAGGAAAATATTGATATGCTGTGTGTAAATATAAATATTCTCTTCATTTATAAATATTGGAATATTGTCAAGAATGTTAAAATATTGAAATCGTCAAAATTTTAAAGAAGGTTTTCAGTTAATTATGATCTAAGACCGATTTTAGAAAGAACAGCCCAATTTTCTCGTGTGATAAAGCACGAGTTCTGTCTCTCAACCTAGCCCTCAAGCCATCTTCAACTATTTTAATCGTTCCCTTCGGCATTTAGCAAATCGGCGGTACAGAAAATAAATTCTAGGACTTGAAGGGGATGCCGCATTTAGTAACTTAAAGTTGCATATTGCGTGATCTTATAAAAAAGAGCGAATGGTGTGAAATCCAACGTTAAGTCGACCCAATGAAGTACCTTCCTTCTGTGTCTTATTCCTTTTCGTTCTATCCTTAATTTTCGTTAATTTTCATGTTAATTTTTCATCCGTTAATAGGTCAGGCATTCTCTTTCAGAAGGCGTTGTCGTTCAAGCAAAAGCTACTGAGTGAAAAAAAACTGTATTTTTGAGATATAGTCGATTTAAACATAATCAATTTAGAGTCGTTATGAATAATAATAAAAATTATTTTATAGCATTTTAGCTCTTGCGGTTGGTTTTCTGATGATTAGGTAATCTTAATATAAATAAAATTCATTGTGGGTATTTATGTGTGTATGTTCCACATCTCCTCCTAAACTACTGCAGCAATTTCAACCAAACTTTGCACACTTATTATATAAGACAAGAGGAAGATTATTGTCAACTTTTCGAAGTCCGAAAGTTAATTAAACAGTCAGTTAATTAGTAATTAACCGAAACCGTTTTTCCGTATTAACTTCGGAGCAAATTATTCCCCAAAAATATTTTTACACCATCTTAAAGTTCAAAATTTTACCTTTTCAATAATACCAATTTTATATCTGTGAAATCTTTCCTACAACTTTTATTAATTTTTCAAAATTTAATAAATAAATTATTACAGCAGACGATTCTTAAATAAAGCAAATTTAATGATACTTCGTTGCTATGCTACGGCGAGATTTTGAACAAATTTCTTTTTATTTCTGTAAATATTTTAAAAAGAAGTGAAAGATCACTGTCAACTTTAAAAGGCCCAAAAGTTAATTAAATTTTTTAAAATTAAAAATTATTGAGGATTTTGGTTTTTTTTTTTGTGATATATTCTATTTCATTCAAAAATGGGGGGTGGGTGTTTGCAGGCGACCCATGATGACATATCTAGACCTTATAACCTTTCAATTAAAATAAAATTGTCGAAAACCCGTCGGGTGGTTGTTGCTGGCGAGCTGTCCAAAGTTTTTCCCCCATAGAGACGGTACAGTGGGAAAGAGTTTTTTCGATTTCGTTCGAAAATGGGGGCGGAGGGCAGGCGACCCTTGATGATGTCATAAGCTTTCAAATGAAACAAAAATTGTCAAAATCGGTTGAGTGGTTGAGGCTGGCGGACTCGGTGAAGAACTTTTTCTGTGAGGGAAAAACCTTTGGATAGTTCGCCAGCCTCAACCACCGGACCGATTTTGACAATTTTTGTTTCATATGAAAGTTTATGACGTCTAGATATGTCATCAAAGGTTGTCTGCCCCTCACCAACCCCTATTTTCGAACGAAATTGAAAAAAACATATAGAGAATGGATGGCGGAGAAGTGTTTTTTCTATTTCGTTCAAAAATGGGAGGTGGTGGCCGGCAGGCGATCCATGATGACATATCTAGACGTCATAACCTTTCAATAAAAAAAAAAAAA
>BGPR01003380.1:93370-115811 GCA_013235015.1 Araneus ventricosus | reverse complement strand
AATTACCGAAATCCGTCGCGGTTGTTGCTGGAACTGTCCAAAGATTTTTTTCCCTTAGAGAATCGTACAGTAAAGCTATTCATTTCGTTCGAAAATGGGTGGTGGTGGGCAGGCGACCCTTGATGACATACCTAGACGTCATAACCTTCCAAATAAATAATAATAATAAAAAATGTCAAAATCGGTCCAGTGATTGAGGCTGGCGGATTCGGTGAAGGTTTTTTTTTTTAATCAAATTAAAATATATAGATAATAAATGTTAGAAAATTCCTACCTTTATTGCATATCCTGAGTATTAAATATATATATCTTATGCGATTTATGTACATACAGGTAGGCGTTTAATTAAGAAAATCTTTAACCGTCGTCTGGCATGCTGATTGTCTTGTGAGTATTAAGTACATCGTTATGAATCGAATTAAGTTCATTGAATGTTTTTACACTATTCTTTTGGCAAAAGAAATAAGTTCGAAGTTTTTTAATGGAGTCCATTGCGTCTTTAAAGGAAGGTGGAATAACTTCTTGGTTAATTTAGCATTTTCGTCGCTTAAATTAGCACTAGACAATATTTTTTCTATTAATTCATCCATTGTGAATAATTTCGAACTCATGATATCTTTATCACAGTTCACGTACTAGAAAGAAGGAAATTTTCACATTTTAGAACGGGGAAAACGACGTATAACCGAAGCTTCGCGTCCTATAAACGAAGTACTTTATCATTACAATGAATCGGGACTGTGATGAAACGACGTATAAATGAGAAACGTATAAACGATGCTTTACTGTATAAAAAAAGATATTAATCAAAACTGGAAACATTGTAAAGAACGAATAAGGAATATAATTTTTTGTGAATCGTTTTTTCCATGCTGATTTCTAATATTTAAATCAATAAAGGAATATATATATTTCGGGCATGCATGGAAACAACGAAGTATAAAATGCCTCCCCGTCCCGATACAGTAACAAGTTTTCAATATAAAAAATTACATTTTATTTGAACTTGCCGATAATTGTAAAATCGCTATTGAAGAAATCTACTAAACTAAATCAAGATATTACTACGTCAAGTTGACACATTGTACATTGCAAGCTTCATGGTTCTCTATACTAGCAAATATTGTTTTTCATTAATTAGGATGGCGCAGGGCTCATATGCCCATGCTTGTGGGTTCGATTCCCGTTCAAAATTGGTGAATTAAAGACTTGCTCAGAATCCTTAGATTATTATGCGACATGTTGTCGTCTCTGAGCCCATTTGAATTTGATACTTGAGCAAAAATTAAACTGATGGCGCAGCTCCAGTAATGAGAGGCGTCGTTAGTTCAGGTAAGCAGGTTATTCGTCATATTCCTGGCTGTGAATGTGTCTACAGGCCTAGCGGGGTGCTATAGTGGTTCATGGGCAGATCTAGAAACTACCTGGGTCCTGTCAAAAAAAAAATCTCTGTTTTAACTCAAACAAATTAGAAGTAGCTAGTTTCCTGCCGCCCTTAGGGCGGGTCCTGGGCAGCACCCATTCTTGCCTGGCACTGTCCACATCGCTGCTTTACCTTTCAGCTTTAAATACTCATGGAGACAGTGGAACACATCCATACAAAACCATAGTAATTTCACACATATTCCTTTGTAGACAACAGATTCCTTTAAAATTGTATCTTTCTAATAAACCTCATCTAGTTGTAATGTTTGTATAACTTTTTCAAAATTTTGGTCATGAAAGCCTTCAGGTCCATAAATACAGAATAAATATCTCGTTCTAAATAAACAGGTTCCACACCTACAATAGGTATTTACTAATATTTTTTGACACGCCTATGTGATGGAACTGTTGGATCTATCAGGGTGGTAGCGTCAGAAAGTGCTTGTGGTGTGTTTAAATTTGAAATCATTTTAAGCACCTTTAAAAGTGCTTAATTTGAAAAAACGGTTCCAAAAAAGTGCTTTATTCTGAGAAGTAAAGAAAATCTTTTTTGTTTTGTTTCCTCCGACGTTGAATATGATATCGAAAGCATAGTCATAAAGTCTTTGTTTACTGTATGTATCTAGAAGGAAAGCTGACGAAAGGAAGGAACTCTGGATGAGATAGATCCAGGGGTCAAAAACACGTTAAGATAATGCTTATTGTTCAGTCAACGGAGGCCCAAAATGGGGACGAAAACATTAACTCATATTTTGAAAATTGGTACACATGTTCGTGAGGGACCTCCCAATGATCATACTAAAAGTCCCTGGTCCTAGCCTGCGCCACTGATTGGATTTCCGGCCCCTCTTCAAGCTTTTCTTGAATATCCTGAAAACCTTCAGTTTTCAAAATTACAATTGGTTTTAATAAATTAAAGAGTTGAAATTCCTTATGAATACATGCTTATATTTTCTTCTTAGTTGTATAGTTTGAGATAATGGTCCAAAGCTTGCCATCTTGATTTCATCCCTCTTTTTAATTTTTCTTGAATATCTCGAAACTATTCAATTTTCAAATCTATTTGCTTCAAAGAATTAAAGAGCGATACAATACCTACCATATGCATGTTCTTTTGTTTTTCTAGTTTTATAGTTTTGAGATAACTTTCTCAAAGTGGATGGATTTGTAACAAAATTCATTTGATAGTACATTCAGCGGGGTGTGAAAAAAAAAACCATTAAATCTTATACTTTGAAAATTACATGTATGTGTGAGGGGCTCTGTCTGAACGTACTAAAGGGCCCCAGTCTGGGTAGGTTGCGCCATCTTGACTTCTATCCCCTTTCTTTAAAAGTTTTTTAATATATCGAAAACTATTCAGTTTTAAAATTATATATTTAAAAATTAAGAGCGAAATTCCTATTACGCAATTCTATCATTATTCTTCACCTATAATAGTAATATATATATAGTTTCAGAGTATGATCTCAAAGTGCGCCATCTTCATTCATCCCCCCTTTTCTTGTCTTTTTTGAATTCTCAAAAAACTATTCAATTTTCAGTTAGATGTAAACAATGATCGCTAAAATTCTTACAAACAAGCTTTAATTTTCCTTTAGCTTTATTAGTCGATATTTAGAAGAACTTAAGGGGGAATGAAATCCAAAGATGGTAGCAAACTTTGAAGTCCGTATCTCGGCAACTATTAAAATAGAACAAAAAATAAAAGCACCCTTTTGTTGGAATTCTTACGACTTTTATTGCTGTATCACGTGTGATTTGAAAACTAAAATTTTCGAGATATCTAAGAAAAACTGAGAAAAAGGGATAAAATCCAAGATGGTGGCAAAATTTTGAGACCCATTATCTCGGAAACTATTAAAGCTAGAAAGTTGCATATTTTTGTAGGAATTTTACTTTAATTCGTTAAATCACATAGGCCAAGGTCTTTGTAATGTTCATCAGAAGACCATCACTAGAACATGTTTACCAATTTTCAAAATTATATGATTTTAGTTTTTTTCAAACCCTCATTGACTGGACTATTAATGACCTTTTTTTCTTACGTCCTCTATACTTCAACAATGGGTACGTTGTATATTGAAATACTGGAATAATTATCCTGAAGGCAAATTAATTGGTAATTTGTTAATTTTAAAAAAATGTTGAAAAGGGTAAATAGATTTTTTGTTAATCTTAGGGAAAGTTGATTTAATTTTGATAACCGACAATTTGCATATCATTTTTTAATTTTTTGTAAAATCAAAAATACATCCTTTATTTTACAATAGGAAGACGTTAGTAAATACAGAATAAATATTAAAATTTTAAAATATATATTTTTAAATTTTCAATAAAAAATGCACTATTATAAAACATAAATCATCCTATTGAAAATACGCGGTCGACGTGTTAGCATGCACGTACAAAGGTGCTTAATTTTTTTCAAGTGTGCTTTAAAAGTCCTTAAAAGTGCTTATATTTTGCAGTACTTCACTACGCACCCTGTCTTAATTTAAAAATAATATGGTAAAACCTCTTCAGACAGTTTGCTACCTACCACTCAACGGATTTCTGATAAATTTTGTTTCATAGAATGCTTTTATGAGACTAGATTGTCATCAAGGGTCGCCTGCCTCTCCCCCCCCCCCCCCCCATTTGGAACGAAACGAAAAAACATTCTCCATCATATTCTCTATTGGAAAACCTTTGACAATCTGCCAGCCACAAACAATGATCGGATTTGGAACAATTTTATTTCCATACTAGCTGTTATGCCTACTTGTCGAGATTAAAAATATTTCTATGTCTAAAATTTTGATGTAAAAAACTACTGTAGTAGAAAATTAAATACCTAAAATTTCTTGATCCGTCTGAAATGTTTTTTTAAATTGTGAGAATATCAGTTGAACTAGACGATTTTTTTAAAGCCGTCGATAGCTAATTTTCCCATAGGTTATTAGTATTTATTGCATAGATACTTCAAATTTTGTCATAAATCGTGCAGTGTAAGAAAGGTTTTAACTGATATTTTGGGACAATTATATAGTAAATTTTTCATTGAGAAAAAAGCAAGTTAGAATAAATAATGAATAAAAAATTAAATCTGTCTTCATACAAAAAATTTAATGTGATCTAGCAACAGTTCTATGTATTTTGTTCTTCACTAATAAAAAAAAGTATTATAAATTGTAAATTTTATACACAATAATTTAAAAAAATTATTAAAATGAAGGCAAGAATTGAACGGAAATGAAAGTTGTGTCATTGAAGATTTAATTTTTAAAACTTTTATTTACGGTAAAATAGTTTTGTGACATAATACAGATTTTCGAAAAATAGCATGAAAACGACTAAATCTTGCTTAATTCCAGAGTTAGCTGAAATTTTAATAAGGTTTGGGGCTTTAAAAGTTGATTTTGAATCTCTTCTATATAAAACATATTTTAAAAAAATAAGCAAAAATTTAGAAATAAAGGTAAATTAGTTCACTCAATCGGCTCTAGCAACGGAGAGCTATAAATTTGCGCGTTACAAAATTGGATGCACGGGCAATAATTATTAAACTTTAAAAAATTAATAAAAATTGAAGGAAAAATGTCGCGATATAAAATTGGTATTATTGAAAAGGTAAAATTTTGAACTTTAAGATGGTGTAAAATATTTTTGGGAATAATTTGTTCCAAGTAATGGAAAACGGTTTCGGTTAATTTCTAATTAACTGACTGTTTAATTAACTTTCGGACTTCGAAATGGACAACAATCTTCCCCTTGTCTTGCACAATAAGGCAAAATTTGATTGAAAAAAACAGCCATTGGTTTAGAGGAGATGTGAAACATAGCCTCACAATATATATTAAGATGAAATTATAGCAATACGTAACTGGAACGAAGTATAATGAGGTTTTTAAAAATTAATTGTTCCCTGGTCAGTTCAAAGAGTTTTTTCTTTGGCGAGGCTATCTCTGCGGCGGCGACGGAGCAAGTAAACGTTCCCAGCATACATTGTTGCAATTTCAGTGGCTGGCGGCGCAGAGCGCAGGAGGCGTCATAACCTTTACTGAATGACTTCGATTATTATTCTCGGCAGTATCTTAACATGTTTCTTTGTCTCGCATATTTTGCTTGCTGTCTAATAATGATTTTCACGTTGCAATTTTTTGGATTCAATCCATTGGATTAACGTACTCGGTACTGTTTTCCTACAATTCAAATGTCATTATCGCGAAGAAAAATAAGCGCGAAAATCAATAATCTGTATCTTTTGCTTTCAAAATATTTTAATGTCATTGTGGTTGGGGCGGTTTTTTTTTCCTTCTTTTGTTGAAGTTATGATGCCACGGGCAACGCCGTGCGCGTACTGCTAGTTTGCTTATAACATGAAGACTATATTACACGACATAATTTTTAACTATATTACTCGAATCTTGTAAAATGCATGAAAATATATGAGAGAAGCATAATATTAAAGTTTGAAGTAAATACTTTGAACATTAGAGGAAATATATTTGTATATATAGGAAATGTATATATTTGTTGTAAAGAGTTTTTTTACTTCGCATAAGCGAAACGTAGTATAATTTTCCTTTCATAACTTCAAAGCCAGATATATTCGACAACTTATATAGAAATTCCAATTCAATATCATTAATATTCAGAAAGATATCGGTATTGCAGCGATATGAATTTTGGTACGCTGTAAGAGAAGCTAAATAATGAGGTTCTTGCACAAATTGATATTTTTAAAACTTACTCGTCATTTTTCTGGAAGGGGTTAATTGATATCATTGAAAAGATAATTTTTTGAATTTTCAGATGGTGTAAAAATTATTTTTGTGCTATTATATTTTTGGAAGTTATCAAGGAAAAACACCAAAAATTCATTTAAATTTTAGTTAATTAAAATTTAAAAAAATGGCTCCCACATAGCTCCATTTTCTCACCCTCCAAAGTACGTTTGTGCCAAATTTCGTATCTGTGGGTCCAGCGGTCTGCCCTTTAGAGCGCCAACACACACATTCTCCTTTATTATTAGTAGAAATAGGAATATTTGTAGAGTCAGGGGTGTCGATCCAGGTTGTTTTAGGGGTCTATTTTTGTGCGATATAAAAATATTTTTGTGAAAATTTTTTTTATCATGCAAAACCTTCAATTTTAGCAGTCATATTTCTATATTTTACGTGAATTTGAGTTTTGTGAAGGGGCCGTTTTTATGAATTTGAATTTTGTGAAATGGCCGCTTTTATGCAGTGGAATTTTGTGAAGGAGCCGCAAAACGGCCCCAATTTTCGCCTGGATCGACCATGAGAGTACTCATCTTCTGATGAATAATAAAATTTATTTTATCAATATTGGTCGGTAACTTCAGGTCGCTTGTTCCCTCCAAATTTCACACACATGCACGCACGCACAATGTGAAATTACTTCAGTATGCTGTTTTTAGTTCCTAATCATCACCATAATTTTCACACATCAATCTGCCACTGAATTGCAACTTCCTAATGTATATTCATAACAGAAAGTTATTTAAAGTTATCGACTATTTTTGATAAAAAAAATTTTATTACTCTTATGAAGCTGAGTACACTACGGATATTTCTATAATACTTAAAAAGAAGAAATTTTAAAAATTATTAATAATAATAAACAGATGGTTTTCGCTGTTTTTCCCGATTTTCGTCGCAACTTTTCCGCGATATGACCGCACAAAATTGACCAACTGAAGTAGGATTTCTTGCGTACTCCTCACTATTAGAGAGAATAATGCTGTGCCTAATAACGAGTTTATTTGTCGGTTAGGTAGGTAGTTGCAACTTATAGCTATCTAACAGACTATAGTCAACTGGCCCGCCATAGCTACAATGAAAACGTGAAATATTGCCGAGATAACATAAATACTAAGACATTTGATACATATTGGTAAAAAAAGCTTAAAGAGAATTTTTTACTAACCATATTTTGGACAATTTGATATGTTTTTTTGTGTATTCAGGCACTGTTTTTATCATATAAAAGTATTCATGTGATTTGACTCTTATTTTTATGGTCAGATATTTGAAAAGAATATTTGATATGCATGTTTGTGTCTAAATTTAAATTAAATTAAAAAGTTTAAAAACTTTCATTCGAGTCTATGTGTGTGTGTGCGGTGTATTTACTTGACTATGCTATAGTATTAAAGACTTTTTAACAGTATACTAACCTTTAACCTTAATATATCCTCCCTAAACTTATACTTTCTTGTTTAAGCGCTTATTATCTCTTTATTCCTCGTTTATTTTCCTACTCCCCGATTGTAATAATATTTCATCTTTCGGCTTTGACTTCAGATTAGTCCGTTTTATTTTGTCGCCAGAAGAAGTTTGGTATCAGTATGTATGTGTAGATTTGATTTTTGAGAGCGCATGAAATAAATTGCATGATTTAGAACTGCTTGTGTGTTGAAATCCTATTTATTATAGGCGCATTTTTCCATAGATCCGATTTTTGCAATGTAGTACTCACGATAATTTTTTTGGCGGGTGAAAGTTACATTTGTATGATTTACATTAACTTTGCGATTGCATGTTGAATTCATAACTCGAATTTCGACCGGTGTTTATAGTGCGTGCATTATACTTTCGGCCCAACCCTTATTAGCGATGTGTTCTTTTTTCTTCTCCCTTGTCTATCTTGCATCTGGAATGGTTGCTATGGTGACGGTAGAGCAACATTTGGGAATCGTTGCCATGACAACGCAGCCGAACTTCGTGCCTGACTTGCCTACTGTCAACAATAATGGGAACGCTGTAATGCCCCGGCCCAACCAGCAGCAAAGCGAGCCTCAAAATCTGTCTTCTAGTCAAACTTCTGAAAGCCAAGTAAGATAAATGATAAATTTTTATTAATGTGAACAAAAATAATAAATTTACTAATGCTTTATTGACGAATTTGTGATGTTACTTCAAAAGGATTGCAAAGATACTTAAATGTAAAATTTCAAAAACATAAGGAAAAAAAGTTAAAGGACCTTCTTTAAAGTATATAAATGTGGTAGCTTATCAATTTTTAATGCATTTTACTTAATTTCTTTGAATTGGCTGTTAAATTAAATAAACAGAAATTTAAAAAAAGCACCTCTAGTTATATTTTTATTAATAATAAGCTATTTCTCACATAAACATGAGTTTTAAAAGTTCTATTATTTAAATTGAAGGTTAAAACTGCAAAGAGAAATTTAATGAAAGTAAAATGTACACTTTTTTTTTTTTTGTCTAATAACGTTTTTTGATTTGGGTATGTCAATGCAAAAACTAAGACAGTGGGAAAGTTGATTAGTTTCAGTGTAGTTTTTTCAAGACTTTTTCAAGTTCTATTGAAAGAGTTTAATATAAAAATAAATGAATGAAACTGATTTCTTCTTAATTGCCTTTCATTTTTCATATTCTCCTACATAAACCTTTCCATCATTCCTCTTTTCCAAGCGTTTCTTGTGAGATGCAGTTTTGTTTACTACTTAATGGATTGTATGGAGTTTTATTAACAATATGTAATAATTAACATCTATATTTTGCTCTAAAAATTTCCCAGTGTGATTTGTTTTTGATCATTTCGATTTGCTTTTGTTGAAGTAAATTCACATAACCGTTATTTAAATGCATGGAAATTCCCATGCATTTGTTCATCTGAAATTGAGAAAGTTGAACTTTTTTTTATTGTGAAAAGCTTCTTTTGATATGATTGATATTGATTTTTCATTTTGATCCTAAGTTCAATGGCTTAGACCAGTAGAAAAAGGAGATGGTTTTGTGTATTACATTTATAAGTAAAAGGAAAACTTACGGAACAACTCATTTTTTTCAAATTTTATTAATTTTTATGTAGCTGATTGTTTAATATCTTTATTAAGTTTTGTTATAGTTTAATTTATCTGTGTTGCTGTATGTCATGATTTGTTAATTGATTCTTATTCTATATTGCTATAAAACTGTAATTTTTTAAAAAAGTTTCATTTTCAAAATTAATTATGAATAATAATTGCATATACCATACCAGCTGTCTCATTGTTCCCCATAATACTATTTGTTCCTTCTTAAATATTCAAAATTAAGTTATAATTTATTTTTGAATATTTATCAGTATAACTTAACAATATTTGCTTCTGTTACATATCAGTAACTCTCCTTACTTAAATTGAAAGTAAAACTATTTCAGAAACGAAAAATAGATGCCAACAGTCTGTTTTCCGTCTGTTAGCATTTAAGTTTTAAATAATAGAAAGTTTTTGTGTGCATTATAAACAATTAATATCAAGTAGTAAATTTTTTAGTGTAGCATATAAAAATATTCAAAACCATATATTATTTTTTGAATTTAACAATTATGATAGTTAATTTCAGAAAATTGTTCTGAAATGGACTGTTAATGTTATTTTAACTACAGCATGATTGATGTGTATATTGGATTTAGTTTTAAAACTTAATTCAATTGAACACATTATTTACTCTGTCATTCTGTTGATACAGTTAATCTGAATCATGCTTTCTAAAATATGCTTAGTTTTAATAAAACCATGTGCTTTTAATTATTTTATTTTATCTACACTGTGTTATTTTTTTGTTTATTTATTCATGTATTTTAGTTTGAATTAGCATTTTTCTTAATTTCATTATGTTCTACTTTGCCTGTGAAATTTTATTAATGATTACAGTTTTCTGACTTGAGGTTGTAGTTTCATGAATAAAGAATGTGTTGTTGTATTTATTCTAAGCAAATTTAATTTCTGTATGTTGCTCTTTAGGATAGTTTTTATCCTAAAAAGTCAGATTTTCTATTTTGATCCCTTCAAGTTTGTGATTGTAATAATCAGAATTTTTTTCATGGTATTCTGATTTCTTGTTTGACTTCAAATGACCAAGGACCTTAAAGAAATTTCCATGTGATTGTTAGTTTATTTCAAGTTTAAGAAATTTGCCATCCCCTTGATTAACAATGCCAACCACTCTCTAGAATTCCATTATCAGTGCTTTTTTATCTGGATTATTCTTTTTCATGTTATAACTTGGTTCCAAAAGAAAACTCCTTTGAGATATGTTGCATAGAAGAACATCCTCTGAAATTATTATTTCTTATTTACATTATTTTTTCGTGATATCAAAAATTCTGACACTATTTTACTGTTCTATATTAAAAGAAAGTGTCAAACTTGATTTTAAAAAAAAGAAATTAATGCAAAGTTCTCACTTGATTAAAGATAAGCTTGTTTGCTAAGTCATCAGTTAAGTCACTGATGTAAAATTATAATGTTATAATGATATATATATATATATTTAATTTATATAGCTATGTAAATTTTTTAAAAATATTTCAGACTGCTACAACTTCAAGTCAATCCAACTCTCTATCTCCAAGAGAAATTGCAGCACAAGAGGCTCCACTATCCCTTGCCAAAGTCCTTGTACCAGCACAAGTTGCAGTTGTTGCCCATTCTTTTTCAGAACAGCAGTCACAACAGCAGTCGGTTCTTTTTCAAGCTCTCACTGCTCAGTCAGCTCCACATTTTATTGCTCTAACAGGTAAAAATAGTCAAAAAACATATATGTATAAAATTATCTTAAGACGTGCATTTCTCTCTAAACCACTTGTAAAGAGTGTATAAGAAAAAAGGTATTGCTTGATATAATGCTAGAGTGCAGATGTTAACACTTCTATATGTGTGTATAAATGCACACACTCATAAAAATAATGTATATAAGTTGACAGCATTAAAAATTTTAGAGAAAAGTTTTGTTATGGGTATTACAGTTGGATCTTTCTTCAATAAATCATAATTATTGTGCAATGCTCATTTATAATTATATAAACAAGCATTCTTAACCCAGTTTCTTACACTTTAAAGTCTATGAATTTAAACCTCTGAACATCTTTTGTTGCATTCTAGCTCTCAAGTGATTTTCATGGTCACTGCTTTCCATTGCATCTATATAATAAGGCTCTTTTAAATGTTAAAGGATTAACATGATTGATCTTTAAAGAATTATGCAAATAATGATAAGTTTAAAATCTTCAAAATTGCCCTGTTGATAACTTTTATATAGTTGCAAATATCATAATTTCTCAAGCATATCATTCACATTAATTTGTTTTTTAAAAATTTTCTATTAATTTTCCACCAGTTATATCCCAACAAGTGTTATTAATTTTATTATTTTTTTCCCTGAACCACATAGGTCCATAAACAAATTTTCAGTATGTTTAAGACCATTTTTACAACGTTTTTATTAACTCGCTTTCTTGTCTGTCTGTCTGTTCGGTACAAATCTTGCGATCGATTTTAAACTAACTTCCCGATGAGATGGAGACTTGAAACTTTAAACATAGTTCAGAACTAGATGACAATGCATTATTAATTCGCTTTCTTGTCTGTCCGTTTGTCTGTCATTTCATATTTTGCATGACGCATCCGCAGTACATTTTTCATATCTCGAAAACTATTAACATTACAGACTTGGTTCTTGGGTATATGGATGGCCCATGGGAACATCGAAGCACCCCCATATTTTAGCCATATCTTTGTGCATGCGCAGTACATTTTTCATGATATCTCGAAAACTATTAACATTACAGATTTGGTTCTTGGTTATATGGATGACCCACGGGATCATCGAAGCACACCCATATTTTAGCCATATCTTTGAGCATGCGCAGTACGTTTTTCATTATATCTCGAAAACTGTTAACATTACAGATTTGGTTCTTGGGTATATGGATGGACCATGGGATCTTCGAAGCACCCCATATTTTAGCCATATCTTTGCGCATGCGCAGTACGTTTTTCATTATATCTCAAAGGTCACTGCATCACATAACTTACTTTTTCAGGAAAATAACAATTTTCAATTTATGATCAGGTGAAGAGAAACTGAAATAAACGTGAAATTTGCCACATGTCTCCGTCATAATCTCATCAAGATGTTTAAAATCGATTGCAAAATTTCTCACACAGAAGACTAAAAAGCAGAAAATAATTATTTAAAAAAATGAAAATTTTAATAGACCACGTTTTTAAAACGGACTAAAAAGTAAAAAATAATTTCTTCTAGCCCCATACAGATTTATAACCCCATACAGATTTAAAATGAAAAACGTGGGGCGCATGCAATATTTCATAGTAAGGAGTAGCTGTCGTTGAGAAAACTCACACAACAGTTCATATCATTTCCATTGCAATAAAATTGTTAGTGACTGAAATAAACTATTTATGCATCAATTATCTATTACATGCGCCCCCGTTTTTCGTTTTAAATCTGTATGGGGCTAGAAGAAATTATTTTTTACTTTTTAGTCCGTTTTAAAAACGTGGTCTATTAAAATTTTCATTTTTTTAAATAATTATTCATCCTTCATATTCAAGACATTCTAGGTATTGGGTTGTACACAAAAATTACAATACTTGATTGTAGACATGATATTTTTGATCCATCTTTATCCATATTCCAAGATTTTCTGATATACACAAAAATCAATATATATATCAGTACAACGAACCATTTTTTGGAGTTAATTGACATTCAAATAAATGGCAGTTGAAAAAAAGCAGTTCAACCTGCTATTTTCATAATTATTTTGTAGTATGCATTTGAACTGATATTGTAATTAATTATTATATTTTAAATTAATTATTATATTTGTAATAATTTATTATATAATTAAAATATAAATAATTTTTTATTATATTTTTCCTTGTTAATCAATATGATGACAAGATAATATCATCAGTTGCTTTTGCATAGATAATTAATAAATGAACCCTAAACAGGTGGCTAGTTTTGTTTCATCCACTATGGTCCAGTTCATGGAGCTGACTTAATGGAGATAGATCGCAGCAAACAATTTCTGAAAACCTGTTTTGCTTAAATGATCTACAACACATCAAGATAGAAATGCCTGTTTATATATCATATATGTTATTAGAAAGCACTTTCTTTTCATAACAGAAAATAGTTAACTTTTTACTTACCACTAATACTTTATACGCTTGAACACATAATGTAAAGTATTTTATTCTTTTATCTAGCATGCTATTCACCTTTAATGAAACTATTGATTGAGGTGACTTAAAATATTTTTTGCTCCACAGTACCCAGTCAAGATAATGAAAGGCATGAAATAACTGTACCTGGTGCTCAGGGTGTTTCCTGTGTTCAGTATATTGATGAGGGAGGTGGGACTAATGTGTTTTCTGCACCCAACAGTCAGATGTAAGTACTTGTGTTGTTATTGCTGGGGTTGCATTGGATCTTTTGTAACAGAAAATTTAACTGTCCATTAAACTATCATTTTGTTGAGCCATCACATAGCAACAAATATCAGTATTTAGAAGTTCCTTCCAGTTTCAGCATCATGTTGGTATGTGTGCGAAAATGGTAGTTTGTTATTCTGTGACTGTATAATGCTTTTTCCATCCGTTTAAATTAAGTTACTCATTTTTTCTTATTCTATCCATTAAAACTCTTTAACATTCCATATCATATGATCAATTAATAGCCAGTAGTTTTGTAATGTTGTTGATAGTTTTTAGCAGCTTGAGTACTTCTTTTCATAGACAAGAATGTAATGAAAGGGTGTTTGGAGATTTTTGTATTAAATAAAAAATAATTGAGCAATCTAAAATGAAGTTAATATTTCCAGTCCAAGCTAGTTAGTCACACTTTGGTCCCTGCTGCACTCATTTCTCATATACTCCTCTTTTTACATCTCCTCCAGTGTCATTTACACATTATTATATACATGTAATTGTCTCTAAAGGATTTAACTGCCATCTACTGTTAATGATTTATCACTTGCATTAATATCCAGGACGACCAGCTGGAGGTCACTCATTATGGATGAGATTACTACTTAAGACTAGTTGTTAGGGGATTTTACAGATGAATTAGTATCTGGTAGATATACTAGAAAAGTTTTAAGTGACTTCTAGTGAATTGAAAAAGAATAGTGATTGATCAGAACAGTTGATTCTTAATCTTTTTATAGTTATTTATCAATTTTCTTTCTTATTGAATAATTTCTGGTTGGTATATCTATGATATTTCTAATGGTTAATTAAAATTACAATAGTAATTTTAGATACATTTTCATTTTGTTCTGTATTCTTGTATTCATGTAAGATGCCCTTGTATATTGCAATGATTTATTTATATTTTCTTTTCTTTCTTCTTGCAATTAGGACAACATTTTCAATTTATACTACACCAGAAACAGCAAGCATGTACACTCCTAATTCGACTGCATATTACAATTCTACTAGCAATTCTGAAAATTATTCCCAGGTAATATGCTTCTTATTTCTATTAGTATTACATACTGTACTGTCTTTTTATTGAAGCAATATGAATATAAATATAAAAAAAAATCCCTTTTCGGCAAGCTTGAAGACAAAGGTAGTTTCCTTTATGCTAATGTTACAAAAGTAATGAAATATTATATATTGATCAATACAGTCATAGCCAATGACTTAATTCTTTCTACACATTGCAATATTTATGTCGTGATTCTGTTTTCATGATATTTAATTTTTTACTATATTAAGGTTTTATCATTCTACTCAAAAGGTTATGCTAGATTTATTAGTCAGTACATTGCTCAAATTTTTTTTTATATTCCAACACATAATCATTCAACAGGTAAGAGTCATAAAGAAATAAACATCTCGGCAGCGCAAATATCTCCTAGATAACATTAAGCCAGCCTATCTGAAACAGTAACAAGAAATTGACTCTTGACACAAATGAAGAAAGACTCTAGCTTTAAAAATTAATTTATTTAATCTAGGTTACAATATAATTGTGCGAATATTACTTTGTCATACAGTAAAATCACATGACATGAAACACTTAAACACTACTAAAATGGGCTCATTCAGAGAACTCCCTGGTTACAGAGATAATAGTCAATAAATTATTAACATATAAGAAAATAAAAATTATTAAACATTGTGAGTGAAAAATTTAATGTGTGAGTTTAAAGCTTGGGCAATGAATGCAGCCAATTTGAACAGTAAATTTGAATCTCCATTGACGGTTAAAACCAAATACTCAGGCAGAAAATCATACAACAATTTAACTTACAAGAAAATATTTTGCAATATCAAAAAGGATAAAGGGAACTCTTTTTTAAATATCTATCGTTTTTGGCTATTATATATTGAATTTATTAAACAAATCATGGTCCCACCATGTTTAGTTAAATATCAAATTAAAGTAATCTGTCAGATTAACTAATTATAAAATTAACTATTAAAATTAACTGTTTGATTTACTAAAATTAACTATTTGCTTAATTAAAATTAATTAATTGTGACAAAATCTTCACTAAAACCTTTTTTATGGCTCATAGTACTTGCCAGTAATCTTTATCTAATAATTATCTTAATTTAAATAAAAGTCATTGTGGCTATGTATGTATGTTCCAACATCTCCTCCTAAACTACTGGACTGATTTCAACTAAACTTTTCACACTTTTTATTTAAGAAAAGAGAAAGGTCACCTTCAATTTTTCAAAGCCTAAAAGTTGCTTAAAATTACAGTTAATTAAAAAATTAAGCAAGGTGTTTTCCACTATATCTTTCATTTCCATAAATTTGTCTCTCTCATTTTAATATTTTTTTTCAAAATTAATTTTCAATGGAATTCGTAACAATATTCTTGTTGAAGAACAAGAATAATACGAAGAACTGGACAGAATTCTGGAAGAATGCCAAAAGAAAATTTTAAAAGTAGACGATTAACAATTTATGTCGGGACCAACAATTGATTTATTTACATGCTTTAAACTAATGAATAATTAACTAGTTAATTTAATTGTTTCAAAATATTCATTAAAACCTTCCTTTTACTTTAGTAATTGTTAACAAAATTTGAAGTACCTATACAATAATGTATGGAGAAAATGGCTGTTTTTAAAAATCATCTGGTTCAATTCATATTCTCATTTTAATTAAAAACGTTTCAGATCGGAAAAGGAATTTATGTATTATAATATTTATACAATAGTAATTTTTACATTAAAAATATTAAACATGAAAACATTTTAATACGGAGCAAATCCAGGTATATCAACTTGTTTACGTATAAAAAGTGGTAGAGAATGCGGCTGATGGGAACTCATAACTTCTAAGTAATTCTTGCTGTCAAACAATATAAAAGTAGTTTGTTATGATAAGGTAATAATTCCCCTAATTGAAATTTTCTTTCTATCTTCAATCGTAATGGAGCTATATGGAAATGATAAATTGGGGGGGGGGGGTATTGAATATCACTTTTCTGCTTATAACTTATAAGCAATTCTAGCAGACAAAAAACTTTTAATATAAAAGTTGTTCATTATGATAAGGTGATAGTTCGCCTAATTGAAATTTTGTTTCTTTCTTTAGTTGTAATAGAGCTATGGGGAAATGATAAGTTGGGGAGGGGATTGAAAATGGCTTTTTAGCTCATAAATTCTAAAAAATCGTGGCTTTCAAAAAAGTTTCAAAACAAAAGTTGTTTGTTGTGATAAGGCAATAATTCACCGAATTTGAATTTTCATTCTATCTTCAATCGTAAGGGAATTATGGGAAAATGAAATTTTCAGTCCCTCACCATTTCCACCCCCTTTGAGCTGGTTAGCCCATCTTGGAATTCAGTCGAGATTTTCACCGTCCTTACAACATTACCTTTGTCAGTTAAAATCTAATCAAGATTACTCTAGTTATTATGTTTACAAGATAACACAGGCAAAAGCATTGTATATACTCTACTAATAATAACAAGGAGGAGAACATTTCACCCTCTATTCTCATAAAGATTGGAGATGCAAGAATGAAAGCAGGGGGAAGAGACTGCAAATGATGAGAACTTTCCAACAAGGGGTAACATACTTAGGTTAAAAGCTACTTTAAGTTAGGGGAAGGAGGGAAAATCACTTTTCAGATCATAACTTCTAAGCAATTGTAACTATCGAAAAAGTTTCAATACAAAAGTTGTTTGTTATGATAAGGCAATAATTCACCTAATTTGAATTTTCTTTCTATCTTCAATCGTAAGAGAATTATGGGAAAATGAAAATTTCCACCCCCTTTGAGCTGGAAAGCCCATCTACGAACTTGAGCGAGATTTTCACTATCCTTACAACATATCTCACGCTGGTTCAATGTAGATCAAAATTACTCCAGTTATCGTGTTAACAAGATATCATGGGAAAAAGGGTTATATATATATGTATATGTATAACTTTTTAATGAAGGGTGGTTTTGGGTTCTAGGGGTCATGATCAGTGAAGATCTGCAGAAATTTTCCGGAAGTCGTGCCATGAGAACCATTGCAATAGGTAGACTTCCTATAAGGAATCTACCTAAAAAGGTTTGCTGCAACAGTTTCTTTTTAGGTTATAGGAAGTGTACCTTTTCCAATGGTTCTCATCACATGACTTCCGGAAAATTTCTGCAGATCTTCACCGATCATGACCCCAGTACCCAAAACCACCCTTCGTTAAAAGTTTATATATATAATATAAACTTTTTAGTTTTATAGTTTATAATATGTATAACGCTTTTTCCCATGTTATCTTGTGAACACAATAACTGAAATAATTTTTATTTCATTTTAACCGGTGTGGTACATGTTTATTGCTTCGTTCAGTTACAAGTGCTTTCTTCAATGGTCGAAGTTTAAAGGCAGTCAGTTAAACCTTTCCAGAGAAATTCAAAAAATGTGAAAATCTGAAGTGTCTACGGATACTTTTGGGCATATAATGTATCTACGATAAGTTCCACATCTTCTCCTTAACCACTGCACTCTTCAGTCAAACTTTACACATTACTAAGACATGGGGAAGATACCTACCAACTTTTAAGTGCTAAAGATTAGAAATTAACCGAAACTGTTTTCCCACAGTAACTCGAGATAAATTATTCCACAAAAAATATTTTATATCATCTTAAGTTCAAAATTTTACCTTTTCAAGTGATACCATGTATCAATTGTGAAACCTTTCCTTCAATTTTATTAATTAAAAATTTAATAAATAATTGATTACATGAGACGATTTTGAAATAAAGCAATTTAATGATTTTCCATGCTACAGCGCGTAGACTTTGAAACTAATTTGCCTTTTATGTTCTGATATTTTTGTTTATTTTTATAAATATTTTATATAAGAAGAGAAAGATCGTATTTACCTAAATATTAATTAAAATCTCATTAGTAGAAATCAAGCAAGATTTTGGTGTTTTCGTGATATTTTTAAATATTATCTCACAAAAACTATTCTCACATATATTAAAGTTTTTAAAATAGCTTTTCGATGATACAGGTTTTATTTCCATTCATTCATTGCCTCATTTAATAATTAAAAAAAATTAATTGTATATCAAATGTCTAACAATTTTTTTATTGGTGAAGAACTACATACGAGGACTGCTCCTATACTGGAAGAAGACTAAAGAAAATTTAAAGTTGATGATTCATAATTTCACATAGGAACAACTATTGATCTGGTTTGTTTTAATGTTTTTTAATGACAATTTTACTACTAATTAATTGTCCTAAAACATCGTTAAAACCTTTGATATCTCAAGATTGATGAACAAAATTGAAGTACTTATGTAACAAATATTAATAACTTACAGAGAAAATTAGATATTAGTTTTTTTAAAAAATTGTCTGATTCAATTGATATTCTCATTTTAATTAAAACATTTCAGAGCTATACAAAAGAATTTTGGGTATTACAGTAAATTCTACTATCTGGCATTCAAATATCCGTTCAATTAATCAGAAAAATTAAAATATGGTTTTCTAAAAATTTTGCATCACTCGCCAAAATTTAGCACTCTAGCGCCTTTCCATTCATACCGACAATTTATTTCTGGAATGTAACATCTGCTCCTCATGGGGGGTCATAGAAGGGAAAAAAAAGCAATATATAGTACTGTGATGTACACAGACTTGTTTTATAGGGGGTTCAAAAGCAAAAGTGAGAACTAAAAAAAAAAAAACTCCCCTCACCTTTCACCGAAAAACGAGACATAAAAACTAAATCGACAACAAAAAAAAGTCAAGGAACAGAATTGGTGAAAAAAAAAAAGCTCATGGAGGTGTTACTCCAGATTGGTAAGTCTCTTCTTTTCCTTTATTTTATTTACTCTCCAAATACTGGCAGATGTGATTCGATTACTAATATCATAATGCTAGAGAGATTGAGGAGCCGAGCGTATGTGAATAACCCTTCGTTTTTAAAAGATAATTAGTTTTGATATTCAATCTGGGATTTGTTTATGATCATTAAAAGTTTTATTATGCTTGCTGAGTAGAATATTTTCCAGTTTCTTCGGCTATTTTATATGTTTATATTTTACAATCTATATATTTACAGTAAAATTCGCCAGATCATACTTCTTTTTAATCATCAATGTTCAATTAAAATCTTCATAATATGCTTTTGTAAATACAATGTTATGGAAGATACAAGATATTTATAAAATTATTTTTAATGCACATTTCAAAATAATAAACAAATTATTGGCCGAAAAAATCTTAAAAAATAAGGCTACCCCATCCATCATCCATTTTCAACTATCCAGACTTTTCAGGTATCCGGAAATCGGTGTTTCCCGAGCATGCTGGATAGTTAAGCTTTTACTGTATAATTATCTGTACAAAAGTATTTTTTAAATCAAAATTATTCGACATGAAAGTATTTTAATCCCGAGCAATGTCAGGCATAACAGCTAGTATATAATAAAAGACAAAGAAAAAAAAAATTACTTAACTTTTATTTATATTGTGTCTGAGAAATAGTATATTCATAGTTTTTACTGTAATGCTTGTCAATTGTGTTCATGCAAAATGTAATTGAAGTAGGAAATTGCTGAGAAACAGCAATTACTTTTGTATAAAGAATCAGATCTTAGTTGAATATTTAAATGCTGCTGAATATTTTTCATGTTTTTTTAAAGTTAGTGGCTATTTGGATGTCGTACTTCTCAGAAAAGTTGCGACAAATACAAAAACAATGAAGATTGATCATTAAACATGACTTCTCTGTTTTTTTTATTGCCAAAATTTTTTTGTCTGATATTTTGTTTGACTGGTATGCTATGATTTATATTTGATCAACATTGGACTTTATCTAATTCATTTTTGGTAATACTACATTTACTCAGTTTTCTGTTTTTAGTTTTTCATTAAACCTTTCTTGTTTATATATTTATTTTCTATCCGTTTTCAGAGGTAATTCAAAGTATCATTATTATGGCATACGTTTAAAGCCATCTTCATCAATTAACAAGGCTATGGAAGATATTGTCAACACTACTTACAGGCACAACTCTTTTATGCACATGCGAAGGTAGGTGAAGCTTTAGATTTACAGCCATTTTTATTTAATGCACTACACAATCTGCTGAATTGCACTTGGATCTGATCTGTCTGTAATTTTAGGTTGAAGGCAGAACACAGTGCTAATGTTCAGAACAATAATAATTGTAATGGCAAGAGGTTTTTTGAAGCTGATGAACCTGACAAAAAACGTCCTGCCCCAGCACAGCCCAAGTCTCATCATGTCTATCTCGGAGATGCTTCCACTGCAATACCTGATGTGGAGATAGAATTGGATGCAACTCCATTGCCTAGTGGAATTACTTTAGAGAAGATTACTCTTTTCAGAGATGCATACAGGAAGCACTGTGAAGTAAATATAATTTAAATTTGAATTCATTTTGTGAGTTAGAGTGTAGATTCTTTAACTGATGAGCACCTAATTAAATTTTATAATACCTAAATGCTTGTTAAAGATTTGCAATCTAGATAACTATAGCCAGTGACAATTCGTTGAAAGCTACAAGTGATCTCCTCACATATAAGTGATGATAATATTGTTTCTATGAGTTTAAAGACTGCTGGAAGAACTTCATGAAATAAAACAACTTCTATTCTATGATGTTTCATTATGCAGACTATCAATAATTAGTATTTTAAATTACATTCAGATCAATCTCAATTACCTTTAAACATATTAGGGTCATATTTAGAACTAGTTAGTTGGAATAATATTATACTATGTAGCTTTTACCATACAGTAAACTTTAATTTCTTTGACTATACTTTCATTCTTTTTAGTGGTTAGGGCATACGCACATGTGCTAGATATAATTTCGTTAAACTGAAAACGGATGAATTAGAACAATGTTCATATTGACTGGTTATTATTATAATAAATAAAATACCACATGCTGATAGTTCTAATTTATATGAAAAGCAGTTACTAAACATTTTTATTTTTGTAGTAGGGAGTATATATTTGAAAAGGTAATTTGGAATCTAAACAAATTTTTTTTTGAAATCTGTCTTGTAGTAAGAAGAGGGCATTGATCTCCTCACCAATAGTTTTGTCTGGGTATTACAGCATATTAGGCAGTAGCAATATTATATAAAAACTAGAAAATCGCCCATCATGGTATGACGGGTGCAAATTGCCTCTTCATTCAAGAGATTTCCCATCAAATCTGATGTGTTTAAATAGATATATACAGGGATGAGATTCTTCCTCTTTCGCGAATTTCCGCTTTTTTGTTATTTTGAAGAAATTCAGCTTTTTTGTCTTTTTCTCTCAAAATTCCGTGTGTGTGGTTTTTTTTTTAATTATTTTTTTAATTTTTTTTTTTGATAACCATATGCTTTTCTTCGAAAATTCCTTTCACACAAAGAAAAGAACCTTCCTATCTTCTTTCGAAGAGAAAATTCTGGGAAAATATGCAACCGTGCAGCTTAACTCCCGGCTAGGAAACTAGCTGATGCATCTTCTACTGACGAATCATCATTATATGCAAGCTCTATAGGATGAACATTCCACTTCAGTGCCATTCAATTATTAAATACCACCTTTTGCAAAAAAACCTCTGTGGCTTTTGCAAAAGAAAAGGATTTTTTTTTTGCATGAACATTTTGAAAAAAAATTAGTTGAAACTAAGGTCTATCTTGTAGGGTACCAAGATAAAGAAATACAATTACGGTA